>JAQFVV010014964.1:0-23067 GCA_028023455.1 Epiperipatus broadwayi | reverse complement strand
AATCCGCAGAAGTACTTTCGGTTACTTTCTAACCTGCCTCAATTGCCATTAAATTCAAAAACTAAAGCGAAGCAAACATCATCAATTCAAATTCCACGAATCTCGTATTTTAATGTTAGAAGCTTGTCGATTTATTAAGCGCGTTTTATTCCTGTTTATAAAAATTGCCTCTTTAGTTTTTCTTAGTAAAAGAAAAATTAAAGAGGCAATTTTTATAAACAGGAATAAAACGCGATTTAATAAATCGACAAGCTTCTAACATTAAAATACGAGATTCGTGGAATTTGAATTGATGATATTTGCTTCCGCTTTTAGTTGTTGAATTTAATGGCAGTTGAGGCAGGTTAGAAAGTAACCGAAAGTACTTCTGCGGATTTAAAGATTGTTTGTAATTGTTTGTAAACAGTTAAAAATATTATTTCAATTATAATTACAATATTGTTTTTAATTAACGGATATTAAATTAAAGAGGCAATTTTTATAAACAGGAATAAAACGCATTTAATAAATCGACAAGCTTCTAACATTAAAATACGAGATTCGTGGAATTTGAATTGATGATGTTTGCTTCCGCTTTTAGTTTTTGAATTTAATGGCAGTTGAGGGCAGGTTAGAAAGTAATCTGAAAGTACTTTTGTGGATTTAAAGATTGTTTGTAATTGTTTGTAAACCGTTAAAAATATTATTTCAATTATAATTACAATATTGTTTTTAATTAACGGATATTTTATTTATTTTGCATATATATATATATATATATATATATATATATATATATATATATATATATATATATTGTGCCCTTATCTATAGGTCATAATAAGGTAGAAAGGTCAATTACTAAAAAATTTTAAATTTTAAGATATGTTTGTATGATATATAAATAATAGTAGGATAATTAGATTTTATAGTACAATTTAAAGCTGAAAATACCTGGTATATAAAAGTGTAATGGATTATTTAAAAGGAACAGTTAAATAAAGATTAAAGATATCCTTGCTTATGGTTGTAAAAGCTGGCCATATAAAATAACACAGCTATAAATAGTTAAAAGTATATTAATAATTCGAGTATAATATTTTAAAACTAATAAATTAAATAAAAACGATATGTAATATTATAATTATATTTAATAGTCAAAATTAATCTAATATATTTTAAAAATAAACTTTAGGATGGTGAGAATTATATTTGGTTCTACATTTTTAAATTATTTTCCAAATTTTTATAAAATATATCAGTTTTGGTAATTTAGACCGAGACTTAAATTAAAAAATCATCTGTTAAAGTTAGTAATCATGTGACTGTATATTATATACCTTCACACACGCTTGTTAGACTAATAATAAAGTTTGTGAATTATAAAACTAAATATAATTGCTATCGATCCTTAAAGTAAAAGTTGAAATATTAAATGTTGTTTTAATAATTGTTTTTAAAGTTTAAATGATTTTGATAAAATTATAATTGAATTTAAAAATATTATTCTAAGTAATATTTAAGACATGACGTCATAAATTCTTTATTTTAAAAGGGTTTAATTTATTATAAAACTAAAATGTGTAAATTTGTTCGCGCTAAAAGTCATTAACCAATCAACGGAGGTATTTTAGCAGACAAAATATAAGAATTAGACGAAGCGAGAAAAAAGTAATGTGTAAGTGAAGGAGGAAGTAACATTTTTTTAGCTGGATAAGACCGTAAGCTAGAAAAGTGATATAATTTATAAAATTTTGCATTTATTTTAAAAGTTTTTTTAACATATAATATTTTGACTGCCTTTACATGAAGGGCTAATTTTTTAAAAGTTTTCTTGCCAGTGATTTTATTCAAGTTTAGCCAAAACCTTGCAGTAAAAATGGAAGTACTAAAGGAAAAAATACCTAAAAATATTGCTAAAGGAAAAATATTTGTAAAGTGCCTAGATACAGCTTTATTTATGCTCAACCAAAAAACTTATTATTGTAACTCAGAGGAATATAATTAGGACGCTATACGAAAACTTAAAAGAGAAGTTATTTGCTGTCAGGAAAAAATTATGACGCACAAATTTATAAGGCTACTCTAAAGTTTTTTTTTTATTCTTCTCTATGGGAAAATTAAGATGCTGTATATTATAAAGAATTATGTAAAAGTTATAATGAGAAAAAAAATGTTTGTCCTTTTTAAAGGAAACATTACAAAGTATATAGTTACCAGAACTTTAAAAGAAAGGAAAATTTACCGAATAATAATATGAAAGAGTCATTATTTTTTTTATAAAAAAAAAGAACAGAAAAACTTTCTCTAAGAGAAATTGGAAAATATAAATCTAATATACTTAATAAAATGGATCCATGGAGACAGAAAAAATTTACTGAATATTTAAATAAAAGTACCTAGAAGATGCATCATAAAAGTCGCACGGGAAAATATTAGCAGAAAATATTAGAAGAGAATATGTAGACGTTTTTCTTTACGTGATTAACTAATAGCATAATTAATAATTGTATTAAATATTATGAAAAACCAAGGATTGTCATCTATGAATATTTATTAAACAGAACAATAATTGCTTTGTCTTAAAATTGAACAAGAAGTGACTGAAGAAGAAATAATAAACATTTTTTTTAGCTTTAATATGAACGGTTTTGCAAGAAAGTTTGATGAAGAAGTACAGTAAATATAGTTTAAATATTTTTTTACTAAGTTATTTTAAAATATAAATGTTATGTGAGATTAGGGAAAACATATAAACATAAATTTAGTAATATTGAGATTTAAATATAATAGCTTGATAAAATTATTAGAAATATTGTTTAAAAATAAAGTGTATGTATGTGAGTCTTATATCTACAAGAATCAAATGGATGGTGAAGCCTACGAAACGCGATCGAGAAGATAAAGATCGTTTGGTAATTTTGATATTTATTTATAATGCATAATGTATTTTTTAGATCATATATTGATTAAGAATGAAGTGTGAAAGTTTAAATTATATGTACACATTTTATACAACATTTTTTGACATATAATGAGATAGGAGTAATTCGGAATATGCATGCAATAATTTATTTAAAGTATATTAATAATATAATTTAACAGAACAATTGTGTGATTCTTTTGAACTTTCATGTGATAAAGTATTCAGATATTTTAAAATAGTTTGTATATGATTAAATATACGAGGAAAGTAGTAAAAAGATTTTCTTATAGAACAGTGGAATAGTTTTAAAAATAAATGAATTTTATTATTGTTAGTAATGCAGATATGTATTTGTCGATGTACAGTATAGAAAAAAAATCTTGAGAAATAAGATCGGATAGTGACTTGGAAGTACTAGTGGAGAGGAAACCAAGATGATGTTTTTTTTTTAAGAAATAGGAAAATAAAGAATTTGGATCATATTTAGTTTGTGTGATTTCAGTATAGTTAACTAAGCCCTATGACTGAACACATATAGTTTGGACAGTGTTTTTTGCATATCTTTAAACTTTTGATGTTAGAATAAAGCTGAAGAAATAGCTTTAACATCGTTCCTATAATAGAGGTTGGTAGACAGATAAAGGTCACTCCTCTATAGTGTCTTTTAATTCACTGTGCCATGATTGTCAAGGTTTATGACAAGTAATATTCTAGTTATATTTTGATCCTATACATCTATCTTCGCTATCCTTATTTTGTGAATCTGCATCGGTCAGAAAGATATTTTTAAAGAAATAATGAATAAAATAGAACTGAAGATAAGTTATAGTTTATGTAAGAATAGTTTATTTGCTGGAATGTATAGAATTGTGTAACTTTAAAATTGAAAGTCCAAAATATCATAAAGAGAGAAAGAATCATATAATACATTGTAAAATTAATTCGGAAATGAATATAAGATTTTTTTTTGAAAAGAAATCTAAACCAAGTATTTAAAAGTGATAATAAAATTTGAATGAATTTTTTATTAAAATAATATTTAGAAAATATGTATTGCATATTTATTAAGAAAATAGTTCAATAAGGTATAATAAACATATACTTGTGCATGGTATAGTAATAGTTGTAATTATATCATCTGAAGTAAGGCTTAAATGAGAATATTAGGATTAATAAACATCGGATAATGAACAATAAAAAACCTAATACCGAATGTAGAACAATGTTTTGACTTTGTAAGATTCCATACAACCAATATAAAACTAGAGTTTTATTATTTTGTAGAATTTTTACTACGAATGTAAATTTTGTAAAAAAAAAAAATATAATTTTAATAATATTAGGGATGAAAATGTTTGTGATAAGCATATAAGAAATGCATTTTGTAACAAGCTAACCATAATAATAAATCAAGTAATAATACTGTATTTTCTTAAGTGTTAAAAAGATAAGATTTAACTAGGAAAAATAAATAGTATTTTGGTTTCATTTTATAAACTAATAAACTAAGTTAAGATAGGAGAGTAAGGGATATCCAATGTATATAGTGTAAAAATATTGTTAATTTATTTATGTTGTTAATAAACTTTGTTTTTAAATTTATTTTAAAGTTTTGTGTCCGCGTTGTTATTTCTCCACATGGATGCATGAAATCACGATACATTTATAATTGAAACAGACATATAGGTTTTGCACAAAAGGTAAACATAAAAGTGTTATAATAATTTTGAGAATTTATTGGTATGTTAAAATTAAAAGATCATAATTTTATATTATTTATTGGTCATAAGTCGGTTGCCACAATATTACATTAAATTATATGCTAATGTTGCCACACGTATTCTGTTGTCAGATTATTAAAATACTACCACGTACGTATTTATTTATTTCATTTAGGAAGAAATAAGATTATATATTATATTATTATTGTTATTATTATTTTATTATTGTTAGTTGCTGTGTAGTAGATTATGACATAAAATTCCCTTTTCATATTTTACTACCGAAATTTTAAATCAGTTAGAATACAATTTATGAACCTGAGATTTTATTTTGTTTTATTTTACTTCATTTTATTTAATTGAGCTAGATTCTTGTTATAAAGAAGATTAAAATATGATTATTATTTTAATCGTAGTGAATAGAGCTCAGAAAGTCGTAAGAATACTATGAGTTAGTTATTTGGTATAGTAAAAAGGGGGAATAGTGTTCTTATGCCATTGAGGTAGTATCGTGTGGATAATATCTCAATGTAGTCTATCTCGTTCCCCGTATTGTCACTCCATGTCTCATGAAAATAGTAAATATTTATTAATTCATTTTAAAAATTGAACCGTATTTGTATTTAGAAATTAGAGCTAGTAATCATTTTTAATCAATGCTGAATATTTCATTTATTTATTTGTTAACTGAGCTAGAACCCGGAATATTCGTTATAAACAATATATTTTGGGGGTGAGGATGCGTGGGGGGAGGTTAGAATATATATATATATATATAACACAAATGTCTAACATCTAATGGATTTGCAAATTTAAACACTAGTAACAGCCCTTTTGCTTAAAAACTGATACATTAAACTGATACCATATACCACAATTAATTAATAAATGGAATCCTCTCCAAATAGATACCAAATATAAAAATGAAATCCCATTTATAGCCTAATTATAACATGTTACCATAGCCCCATCACTAAATTGCTTATATTCTCATTGGTTTGTTTACATGAGAATTCTGGTGATGCAATATCTATCTATCTATCTATCTATTCCATTCATCTATTCATTCGATTCATCTGTTCACATTCATTCAATCTATCTATCTGTTCATTCATTCATTCATTCATTCATTCATTCATTCATTCATTCATTCATTCATTCATTCATTCATTCATTCATATCATTCATTCCATTCATTCATTCATTCCAATTCATCTATCTACACTATTCCATTCATTCATTCACCCTATCCATCCATCCATCCATCCATTCATTCGTATTTGTCCTCATTCGTCCATTCAATCAGGTCTCGTCCCAGTCTGTCCGTCCGTCCGTCCGTCCGTCCGTCCATCCGTCCATCCATCCATCCATCCATCCATCCATCCATCCATCCATCCATCCATCCATCCATCCATCCATCCATCCATCCATCCATCCATCCATCCATCCATCCATCCATCCATCCATCCATTCCATCCATCCATCCATCCATCCATCCATCCATCCATCCATCCATCCACTCCATCCATCCATCCATCCATCCATCCATCCATCCATCCATCCATCTGTCCATGATCCATCCATCCATCCATCCATCCATCCATTCATTCATTCATCCATTCATTCATTCATCCATCCATCCATCCATCCATCCATTCATCCATCCATCCATCCATCCATTCCATCCATCCATCCATCCATCCATCCATCCATCCATCCATCCATCCATCCATCCATCCATCCATCCATCCATCCATCCATCCATCCATTCATCCATCCATCCATCCATCCATCCATCCATCCATCCATCCATCCATCCATCCATCCATCCATCCATCCATCCATCCATCCATCCATCCATCCATCCATCCATCCATCCATCCATCCATCCATCCATCCATCCATCCATCCATCCATCCATCCATCCATCCATCCATTCATCTATCCATCTATCCATCTATCCATCTATCCATCTATCCATTTATCCATCCCATCCATCTATCCATCTATCCATCTATCCATCTATCCATTTATCTATCTATCTATCTATCTATCTCATTCATTTATTTATTTATTTATTTATTCTATTCTATTCTGATCCATTCATCTATCTATCTATCTATCTATTCTATTTATCTATCTATCTATCTATCTACATTCTATCTATCTATCTATCTATCTATCTATCTATCTATCTATTCTATCTATCCATTCATCTATCTATCTATCTATCTATTTATTTATTTATTTATCTATCTATCTATCTATCTATCTATCTATCTATCTATCTATCTTCATCTATCTATCTATTTCATTTATTTATTCATTTATCTATCTATCTATCTATCTATTTATTCATTCATCTATCTATCTATCTATCTATTTATCTATTTATCTATCTATCTATCTATCTGTAAATTCTGTAATAAAGTATCATTGTAAGAACAAATCTTTTGTTGCTGCTGACTGAAAAAAATCATGATGATGCCACATATTTTTTTATACTTAAATGGAATATAGTAGAATGAAAAGTCATCTGTAAAAAAAGGTCAAAGATAATAAATAAATACATACAGCATGCTACATTTTTTTTTAAGTGGAAATGAATAAATATTAGAATACTACTTAATTCAAAGAGATTATTAGCTATTGTATCCAATCTCTGATATACAAAATTACTACTTTTTTAAATCTCTTTATAATACCTTAAGTACAGAATATGTTTACATTATAAATCAAGGATCTAAATTATTATATTTATTGTAACAGATGGGGTTCAGAATACAGAGAGACAATGCAAATATAGAGTGTTAATTAAGAGAAAAGTTAATATGGGAGTGACTGTGTATTTGTGAAAAGATATATATAAATAGTCATTCGAACCCTGTTGCAAAAAGCAGGAAAGTAATACGTATTTCATTAAAGGATGGACTCTATGCTTATATAAATATAGTTGTATGTGTGTTATTATAAAGTGTGTATATGTATTATCGGTTATATGTGGGATTGACAAGAGGCAATTATATATGAAGTTGTATAAATTTGTTATTGGTTATACATATATAATTTTGTTGTTCACTAATGTTTTAATTTCTACATTTTAATAATATTAGTGGGTAACACATGTTTCTTGATGAATCCATTGGGCATATAAAGCCACAGAAATAGAATGAATTAGCTGCAGCAGGCAGTTTGAGTTAATGACTCTGGCAGCCAGAAGTCTGAGAACTAGTCGAGTTAACATTCTGAAACAATAGAAGATCCAGTTTATGCGGCAGTGAATAGATGGGGAAAAATGCGAGGTTAAAGAATGTAAAAGAAAAGAACTATTTTTTTTTTGTGCACGAAAATATATAGTGGTGATTAGAAAGGAAAGAGAAAGACGTGGCATAAGTTTTTTGGATTTGATTAACGTGTAATTGATTAAGAAGTTTTATTAATATTCCCATCAAAATGTTGGAGTAATTAAATAGTGTGGGTTTCGTGCGACTGGCCCAGTGGATTGTTATTGTAGAACTCACCTGAATTGGATTTAAGAAAATTCCTGTTTAAAAATTATCCAGTGTAATTGTGACTTAGCACCTGCAGCTTGGATCTCTTAAGCTTGAGCCAAACCATCTACTCCACCTCTATGATAAACTATTTGGCACACCACATTTCTGACTGTTTAGTCCCCATCCTTAGGATCAAC
The DNA here is from genome assembly GCA_028023455.1 of Epiperipatus broadwayi. Classification (NCBI taxonomy): domain Eukaryota; kingdom Metazoa; phylum Onychophora; class Udeonychophora; order Euonychophora; family Peripatidae; genus Epiperipatus; species Epiperipatus broadwayi. Next base: position 14,750 of record JAQFVV010014964.1, on the reverse strand, counting down.
AAATATCAATAAGGCCAGTATTTCTTTTAGAATTATAAATAAAGCGGACTGTTAGCTTTGACCACGTGGACATTCGATCGTAATTAAGGTAAATTGACCTTTTCTCTATATATAAAGCCAATAAATGTGTAGTAATGAAGGGACTTGGGCTACTTCTATACTAAATGCAGTAATAACTATTTGTTTAAATAAAAAAATCATTAAATAAACAACTCTGATGTGTAATATCCACTTTTTTGTTGATATATATATATATATATATATATATTGATCCATATATGTGTGTATCAGAATAAATGAGTTGTGTGCATGAACTTTAGGATATATATATATTGTGCTCTTTTCTATAGGTCAGTAATAGTTTATAACAGTCAATTACTAAAAAATTTTAAATTTAGAATATGTTCTTTTAACATAGTAATTGTATTAAGTCAATTTATATCTTTAAAGTACAATTTGAAGCTAAAGAGAATAAGTAGTATATAAAATCATTTAAAAATAGTTATGTAAAGTTTAAAATATTGTTTCATATGGTGTGTAAATGCTCAACCATATTAAATAAATACAGCTATAAATAATTAAAAGTATATTTAAAAATTCGATTTTAATAGTTTAAAAACGTATAATATAATAGAATGCTATGTTTAAATTTGTAATCATATTTAAATAGTCAAAATTAATATAGTTTATTTTAAAAATAAACTTTATGATGGTGAAAAATTATATCTAAATTCTATATTTTCTAAATTATTCTTCCAAATTTTTTATAATTATTTTATATAATATAATAAGTGTATCAATTTTGTAAATCTGGGCAGAGATAGGTGTGAGATTAAAAATTGTCTGTCAAAGTAGTTGAATCAGGGGACTTGTATACTACATACTTTCACACACACGCTTGTTAGAATTTAATAACAAAGTTTGAGTATTATAGAATTGGATAGAATTATTGCCTATCATAAAAGTAAATAGTATTAAATATTAAGTTAACTATCAGTATGTAATGCTTTAAGTAATGTGTAATAAAGACGAATACAGATATAATAAAAATTAAATATTTTAGTTTTAAATAAAAATAGATAAATTGAATATTAAGAAAATGGAATAAGCTATTAAGGTTATTTAAAAAGTTATTTTAAATGTTTAAATAGTTTTAATAAAATAATAATATTTATTTAAAAGTAATATTTTAAATAATATTTTTTAAATTTTATTACATCATAATTTCTAATTTTGAAATCTAATTCTGCCTGAAATTGAAAATATGTAAATTTGTTCTTTGCTAAAGTAAGAATTAACCAAATAACAATAGGTATTCTTACAGATTATAAATATGAATCTGCACGTGGGGTATAGGGGGAGATTAAATAATGTATTGAAACTGGAGAAAGGTAAATTATAACTATCAAAAAGATAGTATTTTTAAAATTTTTATTTAATCAATTTTTTTTGGTACTTTCTTTATCATTTATTTTGCAAAAAACTGGATTGATAATTTTAAAGAAGTATTTTGCAAAAAGGAAAGTTTAGAAAAAATTATATATTTAGAAACGCCACGGAGATGATTTTCTAATTTTTAAAAGTACTTACCAGTCGTATTTTATCTAAAAATTTAACCTAAGCTTCGCAATAAAGGATGCCGATATACCATTAAATAAAATGGATATAAGTTGTAATGCTGAAAAATATTTAAAATATTTATTGATAAGTTAGCTTTATAACGCATAACCGAACAACTGTTCTGGTACATAAAAACCAACAACTCGGACATTATACGGAGTCTAAAAAAAAAAAGTATTGAAACGCATTATTATTTATAAGCCTATCTAAAGATTTATTTTCTTAAATAAAGAATGAGACAAGTATATCTCATGAATCATTTTATAGAATATTATATTCAAAGGAGTAAAATGTTATATACTTTCTGAAGGTAACATTTTTAAAAAAATATTTTATATCATATACTACCAAACGAAAGTTTAAATGTATCAGGAAGGAAACATATATAAAAGTGAAAACATAGTTGAATAAAAGATGGATCCATGAAATACAAATAGTACTTAAAAAAAGTTTATCAAATATTTTTAAAGTTAAATTAGATGGATTGACGTATCGGATATGCAGAGAATATTGGTAGAGAAAATACTTAAAAGGAAGTTTCACGGATTAATTAATATTATGATTTAATAATTATCATCCTAAATACTAAAACCAAGGATTATTTTCTATAAATTTTATTAAATGGATTAATAATTATTTTTATTTTAAACTTTAACACGCTTGGAGGAGAACATTTTTTGGAAACCCCAGAGAAAATGATAAACATTTTGGACTTATCAGAAACAATCATCAAGAAAATATGAAATTATAGTTTTGATTCCTTTTATTTTATTAACTCTAGTTTTAAATCTAAATTTTTATATAAGGATTAGGAAAAACATAAAAACATTAATTTATTAATATTAAAATTTTATAATATAAAATAATCTAATAATTTAGCCAAAAAAATATTTTAATATAAAGTGTATGGGTGTGAATTTTTTTTTTATATCTGTAATGCTCAAGTGGATAAAGGAAGCCTACTGAACACGATGACTTGAGATAAAGGTTATTGGTAATAATAATAACTATTGATAATTTATAATGTATATATTTTTTGTTTTCTTTAGGGATCATCCATAAATTGGAAGAATGAAGTGCAAAAGTTTTTTTACTTATTTGTACCGCATTTACATACAACATTTTAAAACTAATGATGAGATAGGATTGATTTGAAAATATGGCATACGATGATTTTTTTTTTTATTAGTGAGGATAATCCAAATATAATAAATAATTATGTGATTCTTTTACAATTTTTATGTTATGGGATATTCCAGTCCTGTCTAAGTAGATTGTATATGATTAGACATATAGAATAAAGAAGTAAGCAGACTTTTCTTGTGAAATGCTAGATTGTTTAACTATTAATGAATTCTCATTTATTATTTTTATAAAATCAGATAGTTATTTATCGATGGGTATGTGGAAAATCTTGAGAAATAATGTTGAGATAGTGGCTTGGAAGTACTTAGTGAACAGGAAACCACCATGATGTTTTAAGAATGGAAATAATATTTAGTCTTCATGTGAATATCAGCATGAAATAACAAAGCCCTATGACTGATACACATTTAATTTGGACAGTGTTTATATTTCTTTAACTATTTGATGTTCTAATGTGGCTCAGAAGAAATAGCTTTAACATCGTCTCCTGTAATAGATTTTATTAGGCAGGTAAATGTCATATCTCTTTGCACTGTACCATGATTTTGAGATATGTTAAGAGTAATACGCTAGCTTTCTTCCTTAATCATATTTATTTGCTTTCTTTGCCATCTTTATTTGGCGTAACTGCATCGCTCAGTAAGATATGTTGCAAGAGAAATGATAAATAATTTAGAACTAAGGTTATGCTTATCATTTTGTATAAGATTGGTTTATTTGCTTAGAAGGAATAGGATGTTATAACTTAAAATTGAAGATCCAATGTATCCTAAGGAAAGAAAAGAATCATAGAATATATTTTGAATTTTATTTCCTGAAATGAAATACAAACTTTTTAAAATAAGGTATCTAAACAAAGATATTTTCTAAAGTGATAATAATTTTAAATGCTTTAGTATTATTTTTAAGAGAAAAAATAAGTATTGCATATTTTAAAATACAATAGTATAAAGTAAATTATGTAAACAATATGCATAGTATATTTTTTGTTTGTTGATTATCAGAGATATATTGATGATTACACTTATATCATACTAAAGTAAGGCTTAAAGAAGAATATATTATTACTAGTAAACATTGTGTGATAAATACTAAAATTTAGTATTGAATTTTTGGATAATATTTTGTGTAACATCTCTTTGACTTTGCAAGATGAAAATTTTTATATTTTATAAAATCCATACTCATTATAAAATTTTGTTTTTTCTATAGAACGTTTTTTCTTATGAATTTTTAAAAAATAAGATAGTTTAATAATATTAAGGATAAAAATGTGTTATGGTTAATAAAGTAGATAAATATATTTTGTAATAAGTTAATCATAATGAGAAACCCAATAGTAACATTCTCCTTTTTAAAATTTTGTCCTAAATCTAAATAAAGATATAATTGAAATATAATTTTTTTTTATAACCCGGTAGATCAAACTGTAAAGTAAAAAAGTTAAGGATATCCTCTTGTAAATAGTGTAAATAAATTGTTTATTATTTATTTGTTGTTGCAATAAACTTGGTTAAATTTTGTTATTTCAAAAATTTATGTCCGAGTTATTTATTTCTCCACATCGCTGCATGAAAACACGATATATGCATAATAATTGAAACAAATATATAATTTTCCACAAAAAGATAAACAGAGAATTAATTAAGAATTTTAAATATTTTATTGGTATTCATTATAATTAAATAATCATAATTTCACATTATTTTATTAATCATATAAATCAGTTTTCACAATATTATATTAATGATATGCCATCAGGCTGCCACAAATATTTTGTTTGTCAGATGTTAAAATGCTACCACGTATTTATTATACCACTACATGAAGATATAAGATCTTATTATATTATTTCATTATTTTATTATGGTAATAAAAATATAGTAAAAAAAGAAAAAATATACAGAATTAGTTAAACAATGAAAAATATTATTACTGTTATTTATTATAATTAGTTTCAGGTAGTAGATTATGACATAAAATCTCTTCCTCTATATTTTACCACTATGTATTTTAAAATTAACTTAGAATAAACTTTATGAACCTGAGATTATTTTATTTAAAATAGATGATTATAAATAGAAAGATTCAAGATTTAATTATTGGTTTAAATCTAAATTAGATAGTGCTTGTAAGGATACTGCATGAGTTTGTTATTTAAAGTAGAAGAAAGGGGGTAGTTGTCTTATGCCATTGAGGTAGTATCCTGTGGGATATTGGCTTGTTGTAATCTATCTTGTCACTTTTGAAATCATCTTCAAGTCTCAGCAGCAGCATAAATATTTATTTAATTTATTGGCAAAAACTGAACCTTATTCGTATTTTAAATTTGTTAAAGTGAAATATTCTGACTTTATTTTCACAATATATTTTTATTAATTATTAATTGAGCTGGAAAACATTTTATTTTATATCATATACTATTCTTAAGTTATTATGCACTACATTAAAGGGTAGAATATATATATATATATATAAAAATGTATAAAGCTTAGAATTTAATGATAACTAGGATAGTAATTTGTAGCTTCAGCTTTGTTCTGGGCTAGGATAATATAATTTGGTAAATGCTTAAATTACCTTGTGGTATACGGAAATATATATGAGATGTAGTCGGGAATTGTCTTTCCATTGCCCTCTCGAAGTAGACTTTGTTTCCCTGACCTTGAGAGATATTCCTAGTCTGGATGCACTACCCTATATATATATATATATATATATATATATATATATATATTGTTCATGTGAACCTTCATTAATGTTTGGTGTTAATATAATTATTATCAAAGTGTAAGATTATCAATGTGGATGTGGATTTCAAACCATGTTCATAAATATACTTTTGTGAAGCTTGATGAGATTTCAAGCACATGCAGAAAATATGAAACAATATTGTGGGTAAACGCTTACATTATATATCAAAATCAGCGATATAAAATATATTTCATTATAAATTAATGTAAGATTCAAATCTATAAAAATAAAGTCAATACTGACTCATTTTAAAAATAATAATTAATTTATCTGTTAAATTAAAAGACAATCATTTCAAATGTTTTTTTAAAATAAAAAAATTCATGAGCAGTCTATTATTTTAGCTTTTTGGTATTTGATGTAATTGGAATCTATATCCACATGCCTTCACACACAATGTATTTTTTTTGGTTATGACTATTGTGTTCTGTCCAATATACATAAAATATTGTATAACATTCTAAAATGTTATTAAAATACCTTTTGTTTAAATAAGTTTCTTTTAGCTTTGGAAAATGAAATACAGAGGTGTAGAACAAAACAGATGTTACCGATATTATTAAAAGAATTAAAAGACTAAAGTTAAATGATATACTTGCTAGAAGAGATAATAATAAGGGGACAGTTGAAATGCTAAATTGAATTCCAAGAGATTGTAAAAGATTTTAAAAGGAACCATATCTAGGTGGACGGATGAAATATGAAAGGGTGATAGGATGATGTGGAGAAAAAGCAAAAACTAGAGAAGACGGCAATTGAAAAAGATGGCACTGAACTTTAGGAGACTGACTGCCTAAGCAGTGATTGATAATGGTTGAAAATGGTGATATAAAAGAGACACTTTTTTTTAAAACATACATTTTTAAACCAGAATAAAATTTAAACTAATTTTATACAAAGAAAAAAGAATAATTTTTGTCTTTCATATTTTTAAAAAATTGAAAAATTAAAATGTTCGGATAATTAAACCGCAATTTATGTTTTAAAACTCAGTTTAAAAAAAAACAAAAAACTTAACAATCATTTGCTTTTTTTGAAAGTTTTTTGATGATGGTGTGTTAGTTGTATTTATATATTTAATATTTCCATCACCTATTATTACACAAATGCCTTTAGAAAAATTTAACTGTATTTACATATTCAATTACATTCAAGTAAGCAAGCAGCTAAATGTAAATGAATATTTAATTAAAGTTAATTAAATTGAATATTAAAATAATGTTAAATTTTTCTAAAGACATCCAATACTTACAATTAGATGATGGAAATAGTCCAATATATAAATACAAATAACAATCATTTGCATATTTTAATAATATGCTTTAATCAATTTATTATATATTTATAGCTTTAAATATATTATATAGTTAACTATCAAAGAAACATACACACACGCGGGGTGTTATGTATAGTGAAAATAAAAATGCAAATAAAAAAACTTGCTAACGCTTGTATTTATGTCCACAGATGGCGTTCTACCAACAACACCGATCAAGCATATTGTTTGTTTAATAGTTGCTAGCAAGTTTTTAAACTTGCATTTTTGTTTTTGAAATGTACCTTTGAGGTCTTTCTTGCAATGATATAGATTGCAGAGGCTTTTACTATGTGGTGATGCTGCACTGGAGATCAGACCCATATGCTATCTGGCTTGCTATGCTGAGTTTGAAGACATTATTGTCTAAAAATTCAAGCTTGTAAGTTTGAAGAAAAATTGCTGCTTCATAAACACTCAGCCTTCAAGCTTAGATCTAGTTTCTTTATTCCTGTTTTTCTACTGATGATAGCAAATAGCTGGAAATCATTTGAAAGTGGAATTATATGCTAGAGATAGGCAATACTACTCTGACATTTATGTAAACAAACCATACGCTTTTGATCGGTGTTTTTGGTAGAACACTATCTGTGGACATATATATATATATTCTTCTAGCCATAAAAATGTGTGAAGGTTGCTCTGACAGCAGTGAGAAAGATTTATTACTGGATCTTTACTGGTGAATGCTTAAGTGGTTACTGGTTGAAAAAACTTAATTACATCTATTATCCCAGATTATCTTTAGGCACTATTTTCGCCTTGTTAGTTCTAAATAATACATGCTAACAGCATTGTAAAAGCTCATAATACTGTTAATTGACTATTTATTAGTCTGCATTACAGTGACATGTTTATTTCATGTTTAAAGAGGTTTATTTTTAAACTTTCATTATATCAATATTTCATACTCTGTAGTCAAGTTGCAAGCTTTTAAGTGTCCATATATATTCACTGGACCATTAGTATTAGAATGGATTTGCATTCTTGCTATAAAAGGTGTGAAGGCTGCCTTGACAGCAGTGAGAAATATTGGATTACTAGATTTTACCGTGAATGTTTAAGTGGCTACTGATTGGAAACTTAATTATATATATATATATATGCTTCCGAGATCATCAAAAATAATGCTCTCAACACAATTCCAAATTAGAAAACAATTTTTAAAAATATTTTAATCACATATATATATATATAGTACCATGGCAAATATTTCCTTTGCAGGAATCTGTTTTGCAGCTTATTTCTTCATAGCTTTTCATATGGGTTTTCCTCTGTAGACATGTACATGCATTTATTTTTTTTAGTATTACTTTTTCCGAGGCAAAGCTAAAATCTCTCATATAAAACTTCTAATATTGACAGTATGGCATTTTTAATCCTGTTACACTTTTGTTTAATGCAAGCCAGCTTCAATGCTTTCTGATTAAGATTTATAATAATTTATCAATTGCAATATGAGTTTACTTGAAATTGACAAATATTGGATCCATAGTAGTCTTCTGAAAGTTAGTAGCTTTTTCCTACTTTTTAGTCACTAACAATATTTAGCTTCTAAAGAGAAATAACAAAGAACCAAAGAGGTTCCATTCTAAGAATTAAAGGTTAAGAAAAGTTTGTGGGAAAAGTCACACTTTCATTCTGGAGTAAGCTCTTTGTTTTTCATAACCTTAATATCTTTAAAATACATTGATTAAAAATATATGTTATAATTTCTTATACACTAATAATTATCTACTTCTAATCAAATTGCATCTCTCAGAATAAAAACTACATTAGATCTATCACTCCAGTTATGACTTCCGCTGTTTTTTTTTTACTCTACTATCTCTCAAGAAAAAAGCTCAGAAATGCAAACCTTAATTTAAAATAAAATTTTAAACTTCTTTTTTAAAATCATTTTTTCAATTAATTGAATCAAAAATGTATGTGCTTATAAAAGACTGATTTTTCTTTAATCTCCCTTACTTGTGTTAAGTTACCAATGAGATCTTAAGATCTAGGTGCAGTGCTCTCCTCAGATCCAAGGTTCCTTAATAATTAAGGCCACAGACCAGAAACTAGTCTGGGGATATTGAATGAGTAGACACTAGATGGGGATTTTATGCACAAGCCTTCTGGGATCCATTGAATATTCTGGCTCCCACTGAGTGGCAATACTGTATGGAGAATTTTGCCTATCCTTACTTTTTGTGCCATTTAGAAGTAATAACACATACAAACATAAATTTCAGAAAATGTATTTTTATTAAGTACATTTTCACCCAATGTTAAATCTTTTATTTTCTGATAACAAAAACTAGTAATATTATAAGTTATTCTATATTAAAATATTATTATTTATTTTTTTTCTAAAATTTAAAACCTTTCATATTTTAATAATAACTAACCTATTACATTACTTATATTAAATATTTATTACGAAATATTATTTTAATAAATCTTTTAATAAAAATACAATGGTACTTTTTTATTATTTAAACTTAGAGGTATTGTTAACCAGCTTTTCCCCATTTACAAGATTAAACACATGACCATGAAATAGATATGACATTATCTATTTCCATGTTACTCAACTTAAAAGAATACAAAAATGATGGCTGAAATTATATTACTCTTTCTAATTTCCACAAGACTTCAAACTTCTGACATTATATAAACATTTTATGCCACCTTTGATTTTATATAATCCATAATATAAAAAACTGTCTATTATTCATTCAGTTGCAGTTTGATGACTCTTGTTGTTCTGACCAACACAAGGTCACCAACATCAAATTGACAGAATTTATTATAGTTTTAAACTCTATTATTTATTGCTCATATACTATTCCTCAAATTTTTCCTGACTCATTTTAATTGTTTTAAATATCATTTGGAATAATAGGCAATAACAGTTTTTATTAATATTATCTCATTTTTAAATAATGTAGCCAGGGTAAAAAAAACCCAGTCGACAATATCCAGTGCAATTTACTCATTTAATCAAAATTTGATGATTCTTGATTTTAAATAAGTCTGAAAAAATAATTTAAACTCATGTATAAGTAGTTCAGAAGAGTTTGAATGAGAGTTATCCACTGATATGTATACATGTTTAATTGTTTTTTGTTCTGTTGTATTTTATTCATGGTCACTTAATATATTCTTAGGGTTTTCCCACTATAGGGATTCATTGTTCTTATAAAAGTCTGATAGTTGTTGCAGCATTCACTTTTCTGATGGGGAAATGCGAGGATATATTGGAAAAATACATAATCCTAAAACCTTAAGAACATAAATTGCTAAAATCATCACAAAAATTCATAGAAGTCAATAGATAAAAGGTCATTGAATTCCTGGATAAAACATTCCATAGAACTTATTAATATGATTTTGTCTTTTAACAGACTTTATAGACATAACATAAGGTTAATATTTGTGCATGACATTCTAGGCTGAAAAATGTACCTATGTAAGATCAGTTTCACCTCTTCTTGTATGATAATGATTATATAAATAATATATACATATAATTAATTTACTCCAAACTCCTGCAGATATTACCATTCTCTCCATAAAAGTCCTTTTATATGAATATATGTTTTTTGTTAGATTTATAATGTGATGGATGACAAGATTATAGTTGCTATAAGAGATTATAAAATAATGTTGTAATACTGTGAATCATCCTCTGGCAATTTAATGGAATATCCTATATGTTCTTTTACTGATTCATCCACTGTTAACAATACTGTGGCATGGATTCCATAGTTAAGTGGTGGAGCTGGTAGTTTTAATTAGATGGTGACTTAACACATCAGCACATTTTTGATCCTGAGCAATATTTTATCTTATATCAAAACTGTTCTAAGAATAAGAATCCATCTGATCAAATGATGACCATCTCAAAAAAAAACATATATAATTAAGTAGAAAGGATAAATCAACTTTTCACATATGTTCTGTATTAATTTATATAAGCTCAATGGTACTGTGTTAAAACAGCAAAATTCTCAAACTCAAATACAAGATAGAGACTTTATAAAGATAAGAATGGCCATCTTATCTTTAATCTAAATTTTGATTTATATAGGCCAATCTGAAGTATTTTGTGGTCAGTAATAATGACCACATCATAAATAAATTTTTAAAAGTAATTAAAAGGTGCTTAAATTTTTTGAAATGCCTTAACAATTGCAAAGGCTTCCTTTTCAGTTACCGGTGCACTAAGCTTAGTTCCCTTTTGTGCATGACTAATAAAGAATAGACTTGGTACTGTTGTATTTCACTAATTTGAAACAACATCACTTTTAGAACAAGCTTACCACAAAGCATTTGAATAGGGAAAGGTTAAAAAAATCAGGATAGATTAATGTAATATGATTCAGGAATTAAGTGCAGATACTTTCAAACTCTTATTCATGTTTGCTGAACCAGTTCCAATGACAATTTTTACTAAGCAATTTGTGAACAGACTCTGTTTCTTTGTAAAAATTTCTGTAAAATTTCAAGATAAAAAATTTCATATCACATTGTTTTCTAGATGTAAGTGTTGAAAATTTTCAATAACAAATATTATCAGGAAGAGATAGAATTCTTTGCTTGACCTTCCAGGGAAGAGATAGAATTCTTGCTTGACCTTCCAGATGCTCCAAAAATAGAATTTCATGTATTATAACAGTACTCTTCTTCAAATTTATTGTAATATTTTTTGAATACTATTCTTCCAGAAAAATCTTTAAATGATGATCTGCTTCTCCAAGTAATCCAAGGTGATTAGAGTTTCATCCACATAAAATACTATAATGTTTTTCAGCTTATCTGACAATACTTCTGGATCAAGACATCTTAGAAAACTTGTACTACTATTGATCAGGCCAAAGGGTATACACTTGAAAATATAGGTAAGGAATGTACTTCTGAACTTGGTGGTATAAAAGTATCTCAAAACTGAAAGTCAAATGTTGAGAAGACCAATTTATATCTGAATCAAAAAATACTGGCCCCAAATAGCATTTAACTTTGTATGCATCCAGACACGGTCCCATTATTATGTTTACAACAACAAAAAAAATATTATAGAGTAAAGGATACTTCTGGTAATAACACTTCTGTTGTATTTATGCTTGAATTTAATCTTAACATTGATATAGTATGGAATAGAATGCACTTTGCAAATGTTCTTCTCTGTTATTTGTATTTGATAAACATACCCAGTGATAATATCTGGTTGGTTTGAGAAACATCTTGGGAGATTTAAAAAGCTTAACCATCCCCGAATAATATGTAGTGGATAATGATATATATATATATATGAAAAACAAAAACAAGTTAATCCCAGTAACCTGCTATCACTTGTTATTTATGTTCAAAAGATGGCGCTTCACCAAAAACCACTCCTAACAAGTGTGTAAGATTTGTTTACACAAACGAAAAAAGAGTCAGAAATTAACTACCTCTTTCATTTGCTCACTCCCAGATCAGCTGATTTCAAGCTGGTTTGCTCTCCACAGTGGGGGATATAGTATAGAAACTAGATCTAAACACTGACAGATCTCAAGTGTTTATGCAAACGTTTCTATCAGATTGCAAGCGTGAATTTTTCAGACTGGTAAAGTCTTCAAGAACTCAGCCCTAGCAAGCCAGATATTTATATGGGTCTGATCTCAGTTCAGAATCACCACATATAATCAAAGTCTCTGCAATATATATCATTGCAAGAAAACTTTAAAGGTGCATTTATGAAAAACAAAAACAAGTTAATCACGTAACCTGCTATCACTTGTTATTTATGTTCAAAAGATGGCGCTTCACCAAAACCACCGAACAAGTGTAAGATTTGTTTACATAAACGAAAAAAGAGTCAGAAATTAACTACCTCTTTCATTTGCTCACCCCCAGATCAGCTGATTTCAAGCTGGTTTGCTCTCCTCAGTGGGGGATCGGAATAGAAACTAGATCTAAACACTGACTCTCAAGTGTTTATGCAAAACGTTTCTATCAGATTGCAAGCGTGAATTTTTCAGACCGGTAAAGTCTTCAAACTCAGCCTAGCAAGCCAGATATTTATATGGGTCTGATCTCAGTTCAGAATCACCATATAATCAAAGTCTCTGCAATATATATCATTGCAAGAAAACTTTAAAGGTACATTTATGAAAAACAAAAACAAGTTAATCACGTAACCTGCTATCACTTGTTATTTATGTTCAAAAGATGGCGCTTCACCAAAACCACCGAACAAGTGTAAGATTTGTTTACACAAACGAAAAAAGAGTCAGAAATTAACTACCTCTTTCATTTGCTCACCCCCAGATCAGCTGATTTCAAGCTGGTTTGCTCTCCTCAGTGGGGGATAGAGTATAGAAACTAGATCTAAACACTGACTCTCAAGTGTTTATGCAAAACGTTTCTATCAGATTGCAAGCGTGAATTTTTCAGACCGGTAAAGTCTTCAAACTCAGCCTAGCAAGCCAGATATTTATATGGGTCTGATCTCAGTTCAGAATCACCATATAATCAAAGTCTCTGCAATATATATCATTGCAAGAAAACTTTAAAGGTGCATTTATGAAAAACAAAAACCAAGTTAATCACGTAACCTGCTATCACTTGTTATTTATGTTCAAAAGATGGCGCTTCACCAAAACCACCGAACAAGTGTAAGATTTGTTTACATAAACGAAAAAAGAGTCAGAAATTAACTACCTCTTTCATTTGCTCACCCCCAGATCAGCTGATTTCAAGCTGGTTTGCTCTCCTCAGTGGGGGATAGAGTATAGAAACTAGATCTAAACACTGACTCTCAAGTGTTTATGCAAAACGTTTCTATCAGATTGCAAGCGTGAATTTTTCAGACCGGTAAAGTCTTCAAACTCAGCCTAGCAAGCCAGATATTTATATGGGTCTGATCTCAGTTCAGAATCACCATATAATCAAAGTCTCTGCAATATATATCATTACAAGAAAACTTTAAAGGTACATTTATGAAAAACAAAAACAAGTTAATCACGTAACCTGCTATCACTTAGTATTTATGTTCAAAAGATAGCGCTTCACCAAAACCACCGAACAAGTGTAAGATTTGTTTACATAACTTGTTCGGTGGTCTATGGTGAAGGCTCATCTTGAACATAAATAACTTAGCGATAGCAGGTTATGATCTAACTTGTTTTTGTTTTTCATAAATGCACTCTTTAAAGTATTCATAATGATATATATTGGTAGAGACCTTTGATTATATGCTGAATTCTGAACCTAAGATCAGACTCATATAAAGGTCTGGCTTGTTGTATTGAGTTTGAAGACTACTGTCTGAAAAGGTCACGCTTGCACTCGAAGGAACGTTTTGCATAAACCTTGAGAAGCCAGTGTTTAGATCTAGTTTCTATACTCTATCCCCCGACTGAGGAGAGTAAACCCAGCTTGAAATCCGAGCTGATCTGAGGTGGGGGGGAACAAATGAAAGAGAAGTGATTAATTTCTGACTTCTTTTTTAATTTATGTAAACAAATCTTACACTTGTTCGGTGATTACGGCGAAGCGCTTTTATCTTTTGAACATAAATAACAAGTGATAACAGGTACTGATTAACTTGTTTTTGCTTTTCAGAAATGCACCTTTAAAGTTTTTTATACAATAGATATATATTGCAGAGACTTGATTATATGGTGATTCTGAACTGAGATCAGACCCATATAAATATCTGGCTTGCTAGGCGAGCTAGGTGACTACACGTCTGGAAAAATTCATGCTTACAATCTGGATAGAAACGTTTGCATAAACACTTGAGCAGTCTAGATCTAGTTTCTGTACTCTATCCCCACTGAGGAGAGCAAACCAGCTTGAAATCAGCTGATCTGGGGGTGAGCAAATGAAAGAGGTAGTTAATTTTGGACTTTTTGCGTTTATCTTCAAACAAATCTTACACTTG
>JAQFVV010014963.1:0-23078 GCA_028023455.1 Epiperipatus broadwayi | reverse complement strand
AGATGGCGATAAGTGTTCAGCATCACAGTGCATCAAGAGTTACAAAAATTCAAGAAATTTCAAGTTTAAGGGGAGTTGGAGTGGAGAATCCAACACGAAACAGTTGGTAAGTGCTTTTACAATTAATTTCTAAGCATGGATGGGCATAAAAACCCTAAATCTGCCATTGGCAAGCTATTATCTGAAACCGTTATTAGTCCTATATCGACCGATAACGGTGAAAACAATCATTCTGATGTAATTTCCAAATCGTTATCAAACGCTAATGAAAACCAAATAATCAATAAAAAACCTACTAAAACATGTAAATACAATCCTAGTAACAATCTACATAAAGCTACAGAGAAATCTGATTTTAAAAAAGCCAATACTTACATTGAAACTAACGTAAATACTGGAGAATTTCTTAAAAATCCGCAAGAGGCTGATAAAAGCTTTTTACATGAAGACTCTTTTAACCATAAGAAACTTATTTCAAATCCTAGAGCAATTCAAACAACAGTATTAGATTCAGAACAAAAAAATCATAATCATCAGGGTAAAACACAACTTTTAGAAGTGTCAGGAAGTAAGGAGATAAAAACTTTAAATGTTAGGGATAAAAGTTTTAAAAAAACGCAAGAGGGCGCAAAACCAAAAAATAACGTAAATTATAAAGATATTTACAACGGACCTTCTACTAAAGAAAATAAATGTTCTAACCAAATTGAAATAACTGATTTACATCAAGCAAATCATAATATTACAAAATATAAAAGTACAAATCAAAATATACACAGCAACAGTAGAAATGAAATCGAAATATCTGAAAATCAAACAGTTAATTTCACTGTTAAAAAGCGATTTGATTGTAATGAACGTTGTACTGATGAAACAGAAAGTAATTTCAAAACACCCGAAACACACTTTACACATCATAATTTAAGTAAAGATAAGAATAGAAACCAAAACTCATCCAGTTTCCAAAGATCATATGCAGAAGCAGTTCAAAATATGAATGCTATTCCGATGCAGTCTGAAATGAATATCAAACAAGACGGTAGCTCATTCCTTAGTTATATAGATTTTGATACTGATGAAGCAACACAAAATACAAGCAACCTTCAGAATTCAAACATAACTCAAGATAATGATGAAGCATATCAAAATATTCATATAAAATTTAACAACTCTATTCCTGAAAAATTACTTAAATCGTTTGCTAACTACACAAACGATAAAACGCTTATTTTAACAACCACTGACCAGAGTGGTAATTTTTTCAAATTCCCTCTGGAAAAATTCTCCAAAATGATAATAGAGAAAAAAATAGAAATGGGTATCAACAGAATTCTCTCACATCCCAATGACAGATATATTATCACTGAATTTAAGACATGGGGTGATAGAAACACATTCAGAAATACAATTAAAATACTTGATGATAAATACATCATCACCATCGATAACAATAGACCCACCACTCTTCAGGGAATCATCAAAGACTGTTTACTAAATTTTGACCATGCCGAACTTCAATCCATCTTAGAAAACTATGGTAAAATAAGCAATTTTCAATACTGGTTTAATCCGTATACAAAAAACCACATTGAATCAAACACAGCCTCATTCACTATTACCTTAAATAAGGGGATAAACTCCACAGACATCCCAACAGTTGTTCGTTCGCGTGGATCCCCTATGGTACTCTCACTTCGCGGAGTCCCACCCCAGTGCTTTCACTGCTTTGAACGCACACACTTAATTAAAGACTGCTTGGCCCGGATCTGTAAAACCTGCGGAATCATGAAGAACAAAACACATAAATGCAACAAAAAAACAGAACCAGAAAAAACCTCCAACAGGATTATCACAGCTAATTTAATTCAACTTGACTCTCTACACACTGAGAACACCTTTTCCAACAAGATACTACATAACACAGAAACAAATCAAAATTCATCCTTAACAAAAACACTTCAACCAAGCTCAGAATCCAAAACCACTAACTGTGTTACTGACATTCAAATGCCTCAAATCCTCAAATCACCAGAACTGGCTCATCCTGATACCAAATCAACCCAGATGCAACACAACACCACTATTACCTCACCCTCTTTAATTGGTTCAAAGACAACCGACACCAACAAACCAGATCACAATCCTCATGAACATGCACAAAGAGTCTATGATGAAATAGACAGTGTATCAACATATGAGTTCAGTGATTCAAGTGAAGAAACTGACATTGAATCAGATGAGACTATGATAAATCATCAACCTACTAACATAGATTTTTCCAAAACTCAACATCAAGAGACAAATGAGAAAAGACAAAAAAGAAAAAGAGAAAAGAAAAAACATACACACTCCAGTGGACCTAGTTCTGATGATGATATACAAAACAAATCCCAAAACTCAAAAGCAACTCTACCTATAAATCCTACAACTTCAAAAGACAAATCCAACAAAAGAAGAAAGGGTGGCACTTTATTGCCAACCAAAAATATGCAACTGACTAATGAGCAAGAACTTTCAATAAATGAGAATATATCTAAAGATGTCAAAGCCCAAGCAAACACTCGACATAATGATGTAGAAGTTATTCTACCGGAAACCATTGACTTCGGTCAGTCAGTAGACTCTCCTGTGACTGGTCACCTACTCCAGGAGACACATAACAACTCGTAGCTAATTCAACTGTTGAATTGTACAATGAATTCACCGACACATCTTTCTACCTGAAAATTTTAAAAAACCAATTATAATGTATCTTAAAATTGTTGGTACCAATGTGAGAGGCCTAAACTCTCTACAACGTATATATGCCATAAGACAGTGGTTGAATATTCACACACCCCACATCTTCTTTATGGCCGAAACTAAATTCCACATAAAATCAAACTTACAAATCACTCAGATTCTAGAAAACTTTGGTTACACTAAATTCTCCATTGCCACCACTGCTTCCGGAGGGGTAGGTTTCATCATTAACAAAAATAAACCACCTAATGATTTCAACATTTTATATTTAGATGGTAACATAGTCATAATCAAAGTTAACTACAGTGGCTTCATCTTCAACATCCTGTTCATTTATATTCAAAACACAGTCAATAATTTTCATCACATCATACATACAATAAATATGGTACTATACTCCAACTCATCACCGACACTTCTCCTAGGTGACTTCAATGTGAACTATGCCCACTTCAACAATAAATACTTACACCTAATCAATAAAACTCTCATGTGTGGTGAGGGATTTCTGCCCCCGGGATCCTTCTCCTTCTACACACAAAGCTGTAAAAGTCTCATAGATCTTTTCTACTATTCACCAGAATTGCACTTCCAAATTGAAGCACAGCTTCAACTGGTAACATACTCAGACCACCTCGCACAAATTATTAAACTTCTTCCTGACAAGACACTTTACACTGGAGAATACAGTCGCCAAACTCTCCGCATGATAACCCGCACAACAGCGACTGAAGCTATCATCTCAGAGTCCTACATTTACTTCAAAAAAATTGACATTCTATCACAACCCATTGAAGTTGCATGGTTTGCATTCATTGAAGTCATACAATCACTGATAAGTAACTACACACGAAAGCTGAAAGGTCCAGTTAAATTGCTTAATGATTTACAAAACATAAGCTCCAAACTTAAAGAAATTCCAAGTAACACAGACAACATTAAAGATATTATTTCCTTAAAATTGAAATACAAAACACAACAGGAAAAACTAGCAGAATACCTATCCATCAAGAGAGCAAAATTGTTCCTTGAATCTCAACATTGCTGGACCCGTGGTTACATTCGCTGGGCCCTTGGAACATCAAGAATAAAAAATACACCCTCAATAATTATTTCAAATGGGGAATCCTGGATTGGTCAACAAATGTTGGAAGGCATTAAGCATCACTTCCAGGAAATTCTTCAAAAAGATCCTGAAACACCACTCACTATATGGAAAAATGAGGAAGTTCCAGACATGCATTGCATAACGGAATCCATGCTACAAAACAAAATCACATCCCTTAGGGATCGAATTCATCCTGGGCTTCATGGCATTCCACGCTTCATTCTAGCCCACCTCAGCAAATTTTCAATACCAATTATCCATAGAATGATAGACCACCTAACAGATGGAAACAAAATTATCCCCAATCTTTACCCGATTGCCATGGTACCCTTTCTTAAGAAAAATAAGCCGCCATCGGAGCTCATGAGTCTTCGACCCATCTCAATGTCCCCTCTAATTATAAAAATCATTGAATCCACTATAAAAGATATCATTCAAGAAGGTATTCTCAAATACATTTCTCCATCCCAGTTCGCCAAAAAAGGCTCATCAACCACCCTAGCTATGGCCCAAGTTAAATCCCTAGTTGATCACTTAAGAACAAACAGGAAATCTAAACCAATTGCTGTTCAATTGGACATAGCTGCCGCATTTGATTCAGTCAGGATCAACATCCTGCTTAAAACTCTGGCTGACTATGCGGTACCCAAGCCATACCTCCAAATCATAAGTAATCTTCTTAGAAACAGACACATATTGATATCCTTAGATGGAAGAACCACTGACAGTTTCAAACCATCACATTCAATTCCACAAGGATCCCCTCTTAGTGCGATTCTTTTCATTGCTTACATCAATCCACTCCTGTTAGACATTCAAAGACAACTTCCAGGAGTCTACATTCCCAGACTAAAGAGGGAGATAGGAATCCTCGCATATATGGATGATGTCTTCATAGTCTTGCCATCACAAAAATATCTTGGTCATCTCAACAAAATTTTAAATGACTACACTCACCAATATAAACTTTCCTTCAATCTTCAAAAATCATCTGCATGGAGAATTGCTACAGGGAAGAAGATTACAACTAACTTCCTTGGACAACCACAGAACTTCCTAGGTATTCCCTTTCACAAACCACCTACTATCATCACATCACAAATACAAAATGAAATATTAAAATCTGCCAGCAAAATAACAACATCACTTGCTAAGGTTTACCTTTCACTTCATGGGAAGGTGGCCTTACTCAACATGGTCCTTTTCCCCAAAATTAATTATTACCTCCCAATTATTAAACCTACCAAAATCTTTGTCAGTAAAATTAACTCACTTTGCTCTAGGTTGTTCTGGGGTGGGAAAACTGTTGCCATCAGTCTAGAAGGCATGCGCCGTCCCTGCTGGCTGAATGGTCTTTCACTCCACTCCCCCTATACATTTTTTCTCCAAAAAATCCACAATCTTATTCATAAATTAACCCTTATTTTTGACAACTTCCAAGTCTATATGCCAGTTGACCCTACCGACCGACCACCACCTCTCAAACAGGATTGGATATCATCCTTAACCTCTGCTTCTCAATGCCTTTACAACTGTCCTGCAACTGCTTATTCTTCCAAAATGAAATACTGGGATGCATATAATCTACAGCATCCTCAAACATATTCTCCTATTTCCAGACTTAACTTATCCAACAAGAAAATCATATCACAGTTTAAATTTTGGAGCCTCGAAGCAAAATTCCTGGACTTCATAATTAAAATAAATCTTGATGCCCTACCAACTAAATGGTTTTTGGTAAACAGAAGAGGATTCAATAACATTGACCCACTATGCCAACTCTGTGGCCGGGAATCAGAGACATTTGAGCACATTTTAAACATCTGCCCCAATCTCAACAGTATCAGACAATTAATCCACACAAACTCAAAGATCAACTTTCAAATAATTAACTCAATCCAGCACTGCCTTGGCACAAAAACATTTGCATGGATAAGACTATCCACATTCCTCACCTTTTCCATCTGGTCCGTCCGCTGCAAGCTAGCCTTTGAAGGAGCTCATTTAAATCCTCTTCAACTCTTCATTAACATCATCAACAATATCAAAAAAAGGGATGAAATCCTTTCTACCTCTATGGCCTTCTTTGAGACATGGAGACTGTTTGAAGTTCCGATACAACAATAATGCAAACACTGCAACAAACCCACATCAAACCCACCATCAAAAAGCAATATATTTATCATCCCTATAAATATTCTATGGTCACTCTAAGCATCAACCTGTTGCAGAAACACAATGTCGTTCAATTGAAATACTGCAACCACTATCAATACAAAGTTGTACAAGATAGACCAATGTCCACATAATAATACATGCATGAGAACTCTTAACCTTTTAACCAAGCTTAACCTGTTATCCTGTATATCATAATACTATGTATATTTTGTGTTAAATAAATTTCTTGATAAAAAAAAAAAAAAGATAAATAATAAAAAGTAGAAAGAATTTTTTTAAGATTTTGGTTTGATTAATCAAAAACTCATATATTTATTTTTACTAATACAAGTTAATCCTCCCAAAATAATAAGATTCTAAATGAAAAGAGAGTTTATCATGTTTCTCTGAAAATCAGACCAGATCTTAAATTAATTTTTGCTCCAAAATATGGCTTAAGGCATATATATTTTCAGGGGATGTCTTATTTTTTACATGTACAAAAATATACATTTATTCAAGTACAAAAATCTATATTTATTCAGTATTAATAATTTCAACAGCATATAAATAACTTTTACTATTGCTCGAATATGTAACACTTGGGATTATAATCTCATCACAGAACATTTTCATTCAATATGAAAGTATTAAAAAGTTACTTACATTCTGTTAAATTAATAATATTTAATTTAAAATAATATATGCAACAGTTAAACTGGCTTGATTAATTTGTGAACTAAAATCACCATTAATAATGTTTCAGCTTTTTTTGGATATCAATGTTGATTTATTTACAATATATACTGTTGGAGTTCAGATGAAAGAGGAATTCTTACATCAGACTAAATGAATGGGCATTGATAAATGAAAAGTAAAATTATATTTGCAAATTTATTAAAATGATTAGTTATGAATATCTGCCTGCAAAAATAATTCTAATTAATATTTATTAAAGTACAAAAGTCTATGTCTATCGTGTCTTTCAACAAGCTGACAATCTTAGGTAGGGTTTTTATTTGGGGAAGGGCTTATATTATCAACATCCTGAAAAATCATGCTAGGGCTGTTTTCGGGGAAACATGATAGTAAAAGAGTATAAATAAGGTTTTAAATAAAAAGGAAAGATAATGAAATTCTAGCTTATGAAGGAAATGTATCAGTTTACAAGAGCTGATTCTAACAGCAACCTATTCCACATGGAAGAATAGAGCAAAACTTTGGTTTCCCATATTTCCCAAGGAGCATCTTGGAGCAAATTCTAAATGCCAGAAATATATAAAACAAAGGTATAAAATCAGTTTTTTCCCAATGAATGCTATATATAAATATGACTTCCAGAAAGTGACGGATTTAAAATTTCCTTTGATGACTGCAGTGAAACATGAAAGTGAGCCTGATTTAATCCAAGGTAACCTAAAGCTTTGTCAGAAAAAAAAACAACCTCATAGACAAAATTTTTCTAGCAAAACAACAACTACATATGGGATTGAAAATGTATACTTATTTTGAACTATAAAACTCTTAAAAGAATTATCAAATGCTTTCTCTCTACACACTCAAACATATTTCTAAAGTCAATCATGCAAGTATTGATAGTTTGAAATTATGTTTCCTAGAAATATTTATTTTATGTGTGCAAATAAAGTTATTTATATGTATAGTTTATATTCTATGTTATGATTTGTTTTTCTTATTATATGTATACATGTATAGTTTTATATATGTAAAATTATATACCAAATGTTTAAATGATAAAGATTTACCAGATGATTGGAAAAATGCAGTATTAATATTAATATTTAAAAAAAGTGATAAAGAAGATATTAGAAATTACAGACCTATCAGCCTTTTATCAGTTTTATACAAAATTTTTACCAAGATAATTACAACTCGTTTACAGAGAACATTGGAATTCCACCATCCAAGAGAACAAGCTGGATGTAAAAGTGGTTTTAGTACAATAGATCATATGTAGATATTGAGAGGAGTTATAGAAAGGACAAATTAATCATATGCTGCTTCATTGCAGTGAAACTTTTATATAAATAATTTGTAGGCTTTTTTATATTATAATTTCTACAGACTAAGCGCTTTCAGAGCTCTGGGTTGCCATTATGCTTTGGATTTGTAGATTATGAAAATGCATTCGATTCTATAAACATTTCTTCAGTGATTAAAGCATTGGATCATCAAAGTATAGATCCAGGATATTGTCATATTTTAAAGAATACTTATAAAAATGCAACAGCAACAATTAGATTACATAATGATACTTGGAAAGTCAAAATTGAGAAGGGTGTAAGATAGAGTGACTCCATATCTCCAAAACATTTTACAGCAGTGCTGCAAGAAGTATTTTATGGATTAAAATGGGAAGCTAAAGGAATGAAAGTAAATGGAGATTATTTAAGTCATTTAGATTTTGCAGATCATGTAGTTGTTTTCGCAGATAATGCTGTAGAGCTGTAGGAAATGTTGCACGAGTTATCAGACGAAAGTAGAACTAAAAATAAATGTTAAAAAGACTAAAGTAATGTTTAACAGATTTTCTCAAAATATGAAAATAAATATTGATTATGATGAGTTAGAAGAAGTTAACAGCTACAAATACCTTGGCCAGATTATTAATACAGATGGAAACATAATGGATGAAATTGATCGTAGAATTAAACTTGGTTGGAGTGCTTTTGGTAGAAATAACTGATGCTAAAAGGAAATATCTCTATGTGTTTGAAAAGGAAGGTTTTTAATAAATGTGGTTTACCAGTTCTTACTTATAGATCTGAGACTTGGACACTTAATAGAAGAGCAATACAGAGACTTCAGACCACTCAAAGAAGTATGGAGAGATGCATGTTTGGAGTAACAAGAAGAGATCGAAAAAGCAATATATGGGTAAAAGAACAAACAGGTATTACTGACCTCATTGAAAAAATTATATTGCTAGAAGAGATGATAATAGGTGGACAATTGAAATATTAAATTGGATTCCAAGAGATTTAAAAGACCCAGAAAAAGACCACATGTGAGATGGATGGATTAAATAAGAAAGTGTGTAAGGGTGATGTGAAGAAATTAAAGGTTGGAGAAGATGGATTGAACTTGAGAGACCTTCATTCTGCAGTGGATTTAATGACGAAGATTGTATTATTATTATTATTATTATTATTATTATTATTATTATTATTATTATTATTATTATTATTATTATTATTATTATTATTATTATTATTATTATTATTATTATTATTATTATTATTATTATTATTATTATTATTATTATGATGATGATGATGATGATGATGATGATGATGATGATGATGAATCGTAATTGAACATTTTTAAAATTAATTCAGGCAATTTAATGTATAATGACCAATGATTTTTTTAATATTTGTACATGAAAAAACAAAACAACAAAAACAGGCGAAGTATGCTATACACAGGGATACTTAAAAGTAATCAGAATTTTATTAAAAAAAATATTTATTTTTATGTGTTATAAATTTAATATCTTTCAAATTATTATCCATTTGATGCAATACACCAGTGTTTTTCATTTTCCAAAGTAGTCTGCAAATACTTGCAAAATAATGCCTTTTAATACTTTTAAGTCATCCCCCCCCCCAGGATTTCTAAGTCTGCAAAAAAAAAATTGAAGCATTTTTTCAAAAGAAAATCATGCCGAAGCGAGATGACTTTGGATTTTACTTGTGCCACTTTTTAGGGACTTGGTAAATTTAACATTTCAATTAACTGGTTGAGTTTGCAGGTACCATATTGAATTTTTTTAAAAACTGACCTGAGACACAATTTTCACAATAACTTCAGTTTTAATAATGTTAGAGCAAAAAATTTTACTTTGATAGAAACTAGAAAAACTAAGGAAAACAATAAGTCTAATAAGTCAGTACTATTTAAAAAATAAGGAAAAAAGAAATTTCAACATCTGACATAATTATTATTTTATTGTTTGTTCATAATTTCTAATTCATCATTAACTAAGTTTAAATTACATCTTCAATGATAATTTCTTTGTATTCCTCACAAAATTATCTTTCAAACCATATATAATACTTCTTACCTGAGATAATCCATAGCTTCAGAATCTTCAAAAGTATTCGCATAAGAATTCTTCATTTTTATCTTGTACCCCAAAATTTGATAAATCTCAAAGGTGTTTATAAGAAAAAGATTCATCCTAATAAAAGATACAAAACAAATCATTCCCAGAAGATGGATATGCATTTGTCATCATCGTAATCGAGTTCTTGTCTATCTAAAACTAGAAATTGTAGGCTACTGTCTGTATCACTGATAAATGAGTTTCATCTCTTCATTTTATATTTTTTTGTGTACATCAGTGATGTTTATATTCTTCATGCATACCAGTGATGCTATCTTGTTATATTTATTGTCCCACATAGATATAATTTATTTGCATATAGTTCATTTGTTAGCTATAGACTTGAAAATAATGTGATGCAAGATGTGGCAAAAGTACTGACTCCACAGCATGATTATCAAGGCATAGACAAGAATCAGAATTTGATTCTTTGCCTGCACACAATTCCATGTGGTATATGCATAACCATTGTGGCTACTACTACTACACAAACATACTATGCCCAGTAAATTTTGTGAATACTTTATCAACTGCAACCCTTCTGTGCATTTGATTATCAGTTTTTGAAATTTACACTGCACTGCTCTATATATGTAAATCATTACTACTTATACAACATGCAAGAGTAAACATAAACACACCATATAAACAATAAATTATTAACAAACTTGTATCAAAGACACAAAATTACTGTACATATGAATAATAATTTATATACCATATAATAAAGAGCATAAATGATTTAATATTATATTATTTATAATTTATATATTACACACAGCAATATAAATGCAAATTAATAAATTATACAAATTTATCAAGTAATTAAAATAAATTAAAAATATTATTAAAAAAATCTACTAACGATACATACTCTTACATACCTATTTCTATTTTTCTTGCAATTATATTTCTGCATCCTCTAATTAGTGAGTCCCCTATTAAGACTTTCTCATAGTTTACTTTCCCTACTTCATTTGTTTTATTATTTTTGACCTTTTGCACTTCCTTATCTGCTTCTTCCTTATCGTTTTTATTCATTAATTCCTTGATCTGTTCACACTTCTTATCTAACACTTTTAATTTTGCTTCTATATCTTTTACCTCTTCTTCTATCTTATTTATTCTTTGACTAACTATCTCCATTGTACTACTTATTTTGTCATTTATATCTTTTGTCACTCCACTAAATATGTTCTCTCTTTTATGTCCTTATCTATATTTTCCTCCATTTCTACTTATAGTAGTGCTACCACATGCATAGTAATCAGTGGATGCAAGAAAATATTTGCATAAAATTTCTAGTAATGCCTATTCATCCAATAACTCCATACTAGTTTCTAGTTTGTGGTTTTCATCAGTGAGGAGCCTTGGATTTGAGAGCATTGCACAATCTAGAAACTAGTTTGGGGATATTGGATGAGTTGCATTAAATAGGAATTTTTGCATGCATTGATTACTAAGGCTTACACTTGGTGGCACTAGCAATTAGGAAACATAGAATCAGAGTTAAAATGGGGTAGGACTAAGGTAAGGACATTCTATGTCATCTATTTTATTTTTGTTATATTGAGAGAATTGGAGAAGGCAATAGAAAGATTAGGAAGAGGGATAGAGATATTATTAATAGATGGGAAGGAAGTGTATACATTATCAGGTCTTTTATTTGCTGATGATATTTTCTTGTGTAAAGAAAATAGGGAAAATATGGGAGTTGCACTGAAGACTTGTGCAAGGGTAGATAAAGAGATAGGGATGAAATTTAGTGAAGAAAAATCAAAAGTAACGGTGATAAATGATGGGGAAAGAGATGAGAAAGAATTTTTATTGGGGGATATAAAATTAAATGTGGTGAATAGGTATAACTATTTGGGAATCATTTTAAGTAGTCAGAGGAATTGCTTGAATGAATGTGAAAAATAATTGATAAATGAAGCAAAGAAAAGAAAGGGATTGATAAAAAAAATTAACAGTGTTTCCATATAATTATTATGATGTAACAAGAATTGTATGGGAGTGGCAGTAGTAGGGTTAAACTATGGTAATGAAGCATTTATGTATTAGTAAAGGGGTGTTAGATTAAGAAAAAGTACAAAGAGAAGTAGGAAGACATGCATTAGATGTGAGGTGTGGATGACAAAGGGATAATTCAAAAAGAAATGGGATGGTCAAGTTTTTATATGAGAGATGCAAAAAAACAAAATGAAAATGTTCAGTAGATTACAATTTATGGATAGTAAGAGAATAGTCAAAATAGTATGTAATTGGGATACAAGTAATGGACAGGCAATAAGGTGGGTGAGAAAGGTACTATGGTACGAAGAAGATTTGGATAAAGTCTTTATGTCAGTGTACTTATACAAAAGGTGGGATGATAGTGTTAGGAGGATTGTTGAGTATTATAATGACAAAGAATGGAATAGAAGAATAGATGCATTAATAAAAAATAGGGAGCTGAAGAGATTGAGAACTACTATGGCGAGTAAAAGAGTTTAAATATATATAGGAGTAAACATAATATTGGGTATGAGTTAATTTACAATAATAGCAAGGAAAATAATCTACTGTTTAAGACTCGAACAGGATCATTAGCAACAATGGAATATACACATAAAGGGAGAATTATGAGTGATTTACTCTGCACATTATGTAAGGAAGACATGGGAAATGTTAGGCATCTGCTAATTTAATGTAAATACTTACAGAGAGAAAGGGTACAAATGATGAAATTGTGGAAGAATAAATATAAACTAAGTGATTATACAGAAAGTGGGTTCTTGGTCTTTATGCTGAATTTGGAAAATGATACGGAACATCTAGATATGGGAACATCTGGATATGAAGTCCGTAGAGTGGACAAAGATAATGATGTGGAATTGGAATAGAGCAGAATAGAAATATGGGAAAAACTTAGGGTAGGGAATGGAAAGGGAAAGTAAACTGGCTAATAGATTTTTCTGGGCATAGTCATTGAGAGATTCCTGACTTCGATAAAAGAGTAGCCGTATCACATCACATATTGTAATTAACAGCATGTGTAAGCATATGAAGTGGTGATCACATGATGTTTTTGATAAATTTTATCTTTTAAAATCTACTGATAAAATTTATTGGACAAAGAAATCGTTATCTATCTTTAAAAATAAGCAATTAAGTTTTGCAGAAATAAATTAAATATTGTTTTGGTTCCTATATATTTAATTAATATAAGTATTTTTTACAATAATATATGAAATTAAGTTTAAATATATGTATATGAAGTTTGGTTATTCCATGTGTTTATATTTAATTCACCTGAAAAATGAAATGTTTCCAAAATGTATGCGCAATGAACTTTCTGTGTTGGTGGGTTATTGGGTCATGGCAGAATTGAAATGGGGGAGGGGGTGCGTCGATAAAATCTAAAAAAATATGAAATGACAATTTACACACACACACATTTTACTACAAAAAGAAATATGTTATTAAAGTAATATTTTTTCTTCAGTAATTTTATTTTCAAATATTTTGAAATTGAATTTTTATTGATATGGTTTCTTTTGCATTAATTTGTAGTATGGAAATAATTCTTTAATAAATCTCAGAGAATGTCAGAGGTACAAAAAGGCAATAATAACCTTTTAAAATTCAATGTTTTTTTTTAAAAAAAAAGCATAGTCAGAATTAAAAATCTTAAATTAAAAAGAAAAATATTTTTTATTCTGGATCGTAAATTATATGATTTTTGGGAGAACATATGTGATAATAAAAGAGTGAATTAATAATGTTGTTTTAATGCATATAAATTATGAATTATTTATTCAAAAATATGTGTAAAACAATATCTAATTTTATTTTGTTTTATTTTTTAATTCAAATATTAATTAATTTTTTTAATGTTTATTATGAAGTGACATAAGAAAGTGTTATATAATATCAAAATCAAAAGTCATTTTTAATAAACAATTTTTAATGTCTAATAAATTAAAGTCAGTTCTGTATCAGTCCTTTTTTTCCCAGTATAGCTATGAGGTAATTATTAGATATTTGTAATTTACCATAACTTAGTGCCATTAACATCAAATTGGAAAATGTACCTTTCATTAAAGTTATTGTTATATTAAGAAATTATTAAATACATATAATTTTGTTAAGTTTTTGATACAAAACATTAATATATAAATTATGTATATATCAGGAATTTTTTTCAGTCAATCTTTGCATATATTGTCATTCCCATTACAATGTTCATTCTTAAGATGATGGTAATTTGAATGTTATCCACCATATATTTTGTCTTCAAGGAAAGAATCAAACCATTTAATTAAGCTTATGGAAAAATCTAATTTGTGTATCTTAGCAAGAAGAATTTTATGATTCACCTTTTCAAAAGCTTTGGTTCTCAGTAGTATTGAAAATATGATCAAGAATAGTTAATGCATGTCTTTCAAGGAACCTATTAGGCAAAAAGCCATGATACTTTGAAACCAAAGCCTTATTAACATCAAAGATAATTTTATTGTATAAACATCTTTCAAATATGTATAAAACTGAAACGGATCTATTGTCGCTAATTAAATTTCTAGAATCTTTTTCCAAAAATAAGTACTTTAGTATAAAGTTTAAGAGATTTAGAGAAAACACCATAATTAAGAATGTGCAGAAAAGAAGAAGCAATATCTCCAGCTCATACTTTATAAGTGAAAGCTAAAATATAGTTGGGACTTGTACTACAATCCAATATAAACAGTATAATAGCAAAACAGTATCACATTTAATAAAAAGACTTTACTTCCTTTTCATTAATCATATCATTATTTTGGGAAAATGTGGGATTGATTCTGATTCTTTAAAAAGTTCTGTAAAATGAAAGGGAAAAAAATCATCTTAGATCCATCATAATTTTCTTTTAATAATCCTCAAATCTTTAACTCAAAAACTAATATTTTTTTAGGTCATTAGAAAAAAGATGCAAAGTATAGTATATGTATAAATTTTCAATAGTCTTCAGAATGTATAACCTTGAACAATCTTCCAATATTTGCAAAATTATTATAGTAAATTAAGTTCTTTGTTTTCCAATGATGATTCCTTTTAATAATTTCTTTATGAAAAATTGAGAACCTGATAAGAAATTGATTAATTAGTCAAATTTTCTTAAGAATAAAATTGTCAATTGGCTCATTGAATGATTTTTCAAACATCTCAACATAATAACACAAACTATTTCAGTTGTAATGATCCTTTTTCTAGTTTTTTTTTATTAGTGCTAGAAGAATAAATCCTAGTAAATTAAATTCTAAGGGAGGATGATGCAAATCAGTAGAAAAGAAGAAATAGGTAATTACTATGATTATAGCCCAAAGTGTGATTAATACAATTGGTGCAGAAATTAAATTGTTTTAAGCTGAATCATTCTCAATGCTTTAGGTGAGTATGAGATAGAATGTATTAAAGTATCACCTGAATATAAATTAGAAACATTAAAATCACCAGTAATGATAATATATGATAGTATTTGATTAAGGAGTCTTTAGAGAAATAATGTAGATTTTAATACATACTACCCAAAAGAAATTTAACATTATTTTTCAGAGATGTTTTCGCAAGCTGATGATACAATTTTAATATATTTATATATATAAATTATTTTAGTGGCAATAAGCATTCCATCTCTGGAAGTGACATCACAAGGTCTATCTATCTGTTCAAAATACCTTTATGTATTTTACCTATAAAAAACACAGTCTGGAATATAATGAGAAAACCACGTTTCAGAAATAAAATTAATATCGAATTTTTTAGAACCAAAGAATTGCTTAATTAATGCAGTCTTTGTTCTCATTCCATGGATATTTATATAAAAGCAAGAAAGTCCAGGCATAATAACAATTAAGAAAAAAGAAAAGAAGATAATATTACCAAAAGATAATATTGGCAAAAGAAACCAATCAGGAAGTCCAGATATAATAACAATTAAGAAAAAAGTAGATAATATTACCAACAGATAATATTGGTAAAAGAAACTAATCACAATGAATCATAAAAACAAAAAAATAATGTAGTACTGCAAATTCGGAAATGAATGGAAATAAATTCTCAATGTTCAGTTTTGAGAATTGATATCAGAAAACTATTGCAGTACAATTGAACATATTGATCTTTAAGATAAATAACTTTAACCTGAAGCTTGTTTACCAGAAACTTTTTCAATTCAATAGATTTAACATCTGCAGTTATATTTGAAATCAAATATTTATGATGTTTAATGTCATTCTTAATTTTGTTTGAAAAGTTACTATTATCAAAACCTCTATTAAAAAGCAATCAAACTTGAACTCATCAATGTGTTATGGCCAAATTTAGAAGAATAATTGATTAGATTTGAATTACAAAATTTATCTGTATTAGGTCTTGAATTATGGATTAAACTATTTATTTATTTAAAACAATATTTTGTCAGATAACTTAACTGATGATTTACTATTAGAAAATTGATGAAGAGTTATTGTTTGTTTGTATAATTTTGTTATGTAAAGTTTACTATTAGTGTCCTGACCTGAGATTTGTCTCTTTAAGAAACCATTTTGAATTTTAAGGAAATGCCAGATATCATTGGGATGTATTTTTAAAGAAGAATTAGAAGGCCATTATTTATGTAATAATTTAGAATTTTTCTTCTTGTGGCAAAATTATTTATCCATAAGATAATTTTTTTATTGCTATGCTGTTTGAAATATAAAAGATCTCTATTGTTTGATTCAAAATTAAAATCTTCAAATTTGATCATTATTTTTCCTAATAAATGAAACAGATTTTGAAATAATATTCTTTTGTGTAACATTTTTTAGATTATTAAAGCAATTATCACTATTGGTCTTGTTGTTATTATAAATTTAGCATTACTTATAATTCTTTTTTTCACAAGTGTTACAATAGTTATTATTTTAAAAAATCTGTTTTTATTTGAACAAACCTTAGAAAAATAAAATATTTTGGCTGAAGGAAAATAGCATTGAACACCTTTATTAGTATTAGAAGAATAATTAGAAAGCCTATCCTAAAGTTGTGACATCTTAATACTTAGGATACGAATTTGTAGAATAGAGAAAGATTATAAAACATCTAAAGTGAAATATTAAGGATTTGAATAATATTAAGGCTTACATCAATAAGATTTACATCAGCTGAAGAAGAATCAGTTATGACAACAGTTGAAGCTTTAGAATTGATTGAATAAGGAGAAGTAAAGTTACTATTGTCAATCAAATCCTACAGTCTACTAGTAAATCAAGAAATGTCTCAGCATTATCAGTTTATCTAGTTTTAAACAGTATAGGACAATTGAAGTATTCTTTAGTATCAGAATTATTAAAATCCAAATTCATTATCTGCCTTAGCAGCAGTTGATAGTGTAATATCAGAATTAGAATCGGCATCCAATTTATCACAAACATTAGCATCATCTTTAGCACATAATCTGAAGAATTGTCATTAGAAACTATCATTAATTCATCCAAATGTCATTTGAATTCAGTAAATTTGTCACAATCAATAAATGAATTGTGAATATCAAAATCAATAGATTCAACCATATTTGTTTTAAGGTTTTAGAATCTAAACCTATGATCTCATTGATTAAAAATAGTTTAAAATTGCTATCCATTATCAATTCATTAATATCTGAAGGATTGTTTCTGGAGTTATATTTATTATAAACATGATATTTAAAGAAGCCATTATCATTAATTTGAAAAATAGTAGCATCAGGTTTGAATAGCTTGCACAAGACAGGTGAAATTACCACCAACATTGACCAGAACATTTAATTCCTAAGGAAGAACAGAGATAATTAAAGAGCAGAAGCTATGGCAAGTGTAAATTTTTAGGGTCTTATTTTGATTGGAGATGGGCTGATTAATAATAAGACTTACAAAAGATTATCTGAATCAGAAAAAAATCAGGCTTGAAAGAGATGGTTGATATGGGAGGATAATATTATTAAGATCATATTGTAATAATCACATAAAAAGTCAATTTCCATTACCAATCTCATTATTAAAAGAATTATAACAATCCAAATGACAGTACCCAGAATCAAAGATTTTTGTTTCCATAAATAACAGATAGACATTGAGGACAAGAAATAGAAAAGGAGTCATATTAGATTGAAAACTATTTAGTAAAGAAAAAGATAAAAAAATACAGTGATAGCTTAAATAAGAACTGAATCTACTAAATGAAAAAAATTATATATAAATAAAATAATTGTAAAAAGACTATAGCAAAACTTTGACAGGAAATGAATTTGACGTATGAAAGAGGGAGGAAATTATAAAACAATACATATCAGATACAAAAAAAATCTCAGAAAAATATCAATAATGTCTATAAGTACACATATGATATTAATGGCATCTATATGTATATGACAGTTTAAAAACTCAAAAATAATAAAAAATAGAATTTAAAATTAATTATATATAGATAAACAAAAAATAAAATTTGTTATAAAGCTATAAAGAATTATAATATAATGAATATGACATTGCTATATATATATCAATTAAAAAATTATTAAAACCATAGTTAAATGTGTCATTTCTAATTATATTCAAAATCATATTTTCTCTTAATGGAATAATAATTAATAAAAATAGATTGAAAATAATCCTATGATCATTTCAAATATGAGTTCCAATTATTTTCAGGTCTTTCTTGTGGGAATCTATCTAGTCTTTCTTTGATATCAGTTTAATAGAACTTGTCAGATATGATGGGGAGGGGAAGAGTTGCAGTGAAATTAATGAGAAGATGTGAAGTCTCTGAATCATGTAGATTTAATGAGGAAGAGAAATATAATAAATAATCTGTTTCATTTAAAAATAGAAACTTTCTAGGATGGCCCTCTCTTGGAAAAAATGTCCAAGTGATCCATATGTTTTCTCGTTCTTGCTAAGTAATAATTACTATAGAAGAAGAAAAACAATACAAAAATATATATTAAATATTTTAATATTAATTGTCAATCTTTTTTCCCCCATGTGTCATAGCATCGGCGGGAAGCGAACCCGCTAACCCGGGACAACTGCTTGTAAGGCAGCCGTGCTGACCTCTCGACCACCAACGCTTGAGTCTAGTTTGTGTTGAAATTTTAATCTTTTTATGAGATGACTATAACACATAAAATAATTATCTGCAAACGGTTTTATAAATAAAATAATAAAATTAATGACAATAAAAATTTGAATTTTTTTTTTTTTGATTTTAAATATAATGTACAGACTAGAATTACCTCATCACAGTTTTATATTTTTTATAATTTATGGTTTTACTAAATAAATATGAGATCATATATGTAGGACTTACATAAGTGGGGATTTACTTATACTTTAACAATGATGATCGATAAAGGATCACAAGCAGTGGTGGTTAAAACTGCTGGTGGATAACACCATCATCATAGAACCGAACTAAGGTTAAATTATATGGCACCAACCAAAGCCTCATCAGATAACAAAGAGTTACAAGCCAAATAGTGCTATGTCATCAGCCAGCTGTGATGAATCTACAGTTCAAAGACCAACCATCAGCAAATCCTCATCAAATGACAAAAAGTCGCAAATCAACAATGAAGAGTCATCAATCAGCCGCAATGAACCTGCAGTTGCAAGATCTCTGAACGAAGACAGTGAACCTGCTGAGAAGATTCCAAGCCAAATGAAGCTACAAACCAAAGAAGATGCCTAGTAGCATACCTACCTGCATATGATCTCTATGACATTTTAGGTAGGGTAGGGAAGGTCATATCTCACTTTATGTTCAAATAATGGACTAATCCAGATTCCTTCCTATCCAGATCAGATTGAGCATTCATCACCACAAACCAATGCATTTACAGAAAGATAACACTTAGTCAATGGCAAGAATGGGCACAATAGGCAATGATACATACTGAATCTGAATGTTTCCATATCTAGCAATAAATAATCAGTCTTTTTAAAGGTAAGATCAGAGAACTACTGTCAAACTTGAATGGCAGTATACACATTCTCCAAAGAACTGCTGTCACAGAGCTGAAAGGCAAAATTAATGTTTTCCATACATGTTCTGCTGAGAACTATTATCAAACACGAATAGCAGAATACATGCACTTCAGTGAACTGTCACAAAGCTGAAAGACAGAATCTCCATTCTCCAGACATTAGTGATTAAGCTAAATGATTGACAAAGCAAGGCTAGTCCACAATCAGGACTGGAAACTGCTAGAACCAAACATTGGCACAAGACAAGCTGTCATACTGCAGCCAGAAGTGTCATTGATCTATTCATGTGGCAGGCTGCCAAGTTACAGCTGGAATTGATAGGAAACTTATAAGGGCAATTGCAGTCCCTTTCGTAGTTCACTCCAGAACTAGAAGCTGTATTTTGCCGACAGTAGTAGGTGAAGTATAGTCATGGTTATATATTGTAAATACGAGTGTATATTTATTTGTTTTTTCATATTCAGAAATAAATATAATATTAGAACCATATTTACACACATTTGTGTTTATATATAATTCATACTAAACATAACATCTTGCTTGAATTGATTGTTGTGAGCTGATTCACTTTAGTCACTGCAAATCTTAAGTGAGTGAACCTGTCACATCCTAATAAATTACTCTGCTTACCAGCAAATACAATAAAAAACAGATATCTAGTTTTATCAGTCATTGTAACTTTAACTCTTGTGCAATCGAAGAGTGCTACTTGATTGCCTTGGTAATCAATAATTGTTTTGCTGTTAGGTACAGCTGATATTTATTTTTCTTATTAATGATGGCCCATGTATTTCTTAATACAGTGGACACTGCAGATCCAGTGTCCAGTTCCATTATTCAGGCATATTATTAATAATAATTCTGTGTTTGAATGCAGAATCAATGCTTCTCACATAGTTTATACAGGCATTTAATTTATTCGATTGTAAATTGCCTTTCCAGCTTTATAGAATGGACTCCTCCATTCTATCATTAGCAACTTGGTTTTTTTCTCTATAAAACAGCAGCTTTTGTGTGACTGACTCGCTTGCAATATGTACACCATATATACCAGTGAAGATTGGTTGTATGCTTGTACCAGTTGGTCACATCTATATCAAGGTTTTTACTCATTGTTGCTGATTTATTCTAGCAGTATTTTTTATTGTCAGCTGGATGCTTGACCAACCCAGTTTTTCTGTTAATAGTTTAAATGCTACAGTCCATTTTTTTTCAATGGGCTTGCTTAACTAGCTGTTGATTCTGCCAGAATTATTTGAGAGACAGCAGAATCCAACATTATATCAGGATCCATTATAAGCTTGGCCCTGAGATTATGGTCTCTCACACCCCCCCGCTCCCAAAAAAAAAACCCCAATTTCACAGAGTTTCAATGAAGAAGTCCTATTTTAATAGCAAAATGTCTATTTTTTCCCCCTTTACCTTGTATACAGAGATTGAAATAGTATCTCTGAATTATCACTAAGGCTTTTTGGACTGAAAATATTATTTAGTAGAGACAATGCTTTGTCAAAATCAAGATCAGCTAGAAGCATGGATGTCTGTGCTCAAAGAACCTCATATGCCTGAGATCCAATGATAGAAATAAGGGTGGCTAATTTTGACTCACTTTTATTTAATTAGCCTGTATATAAAAGAACTTGATCCTCATAGCTGGCCAATATCTAGGTAGGCCAGATCAAATTCTTCTGTTGAGCCACTTTTCACCTGTGAGAGAAAAAATAATTCTATCTTTAATGATATGGGAGTAACCACTCGAGTTCATTTATAACCTTTATTTGATGAGCTACTGTTAGTATAGTTGTTAATTATTTGATTAAAGACAAAATCTAACCACTCACTGGGGGAGGGGACTTTATTCTTACCTTACATTTGATTTGAAAAAAAAATTTGACATGCCAATAATGTTAGTGGTGAACTTTTAGATTAAGACAAAATCCAATGGCCCACAGCGGCAAGACTTTGATGTTTAAAATTTTTTTTGCAGCCATGGGGGGGTTATTTTATCGATTGCATCAATGAGACGATTGTAACATATAAAATAATTATTCATAAAGTTTTAATATAATAAAATTTTAAAATTACTTGACAATAATAACAATAAAAACTTTGAATTTTTGTCTTTTTTTATTTTTTATTTTTAAATATAATGGACAGACTAGAATTACTGCTTATCACAGTTTTATATTAATATTTTACTCACAATTTGCGTATTCTGCTCCATAGTATTTCATTAAATAAATTATGAGACAACATATGTAGGATTTACATAAGTAGGGGTTTACTTATACTTAATAATTGAATAGTTAATTACTCAGAAAACCTTTGATATTTCCAAGAGCCATTAGCTCTTGAGTTTATCACTTTAATACTGTGCACAACCATACACAGCATTTATACTTTGTTTATTTAACGAGATCTGAAATGTTATTTATATCACTTACAGTTCTCCGAATTATTACTGAAAGTTTGCCATTAAATTATTTAAAGTAAAATATTAAAACTTACTATAATTTTGACATCAGAATCAACAGCTTAATTTAGTAAGCAGATAGTGTTCTACATCAAATGTATACCTTTCACGAAGTGCCTAATAAAAAACAAAAGACCGTGGGTCCAATATGTAAGTACTTTAAACATATATAGACTTTCATGCATAATGTATTTTAATTAATTAAAATAGCAAGTTTTCTTATGTAAATTAGGTTCAAAACATATTTATTATAAACTCTTCTTAACACAGCATCCAAGCGCTCAAAAATTGAATAATATAGTTTGATGTTATGGTCATATAAGCACAACTGGCATCTGTCTTGAGTGGGAAGATTGCATTCATTCTCGTGAATAAGTTTAAAATATATTGAAAATAGTTTTGATAAAATATTGTTCAGTTCTGAGTAGTTTGCTGGTTTAGCAA
>JAQFVV010014962.1:0-23108 GCA_028023455.1 Epiperipatus broadwayi | reverse complement strand
TGTAACGGAATAGCGTTACATGAGATTTGAATCCAGGCATATGATGTTAGATTAAATATATATGCAATTGACGAAATGAATGACAGGTACAAAACTTTTTAAAAAAAAGGTTTTGCTTTAATAATGAACGAGAAACACCCGTTTCTAGAGCATGATCACAGCTATATAAGAGTACCTGTCAAATTTATTGAAATAAGAGTAAAAGAGTTTTTTTTTTGTTATTTTGTTGTTTTTGAGAATAAATATGTAATCATTAGTTGTAAGTTTGCTTTTTTTGTTTTTTTTTAAAAAAGAAAGATGAATGATTGAACACAGGTTTGACATTTTATTAAGTCATTTAAATCATGTTTGAACAAAAAGAGAAAATGAATTGATTAATTTGCAACATGTTCTGAAATTCCAAGCGATCTAAAATTATTTTCAATGGGGGGTAATTAGTAAATGTAAAGTTAGTAAAAATGAAACAATAAGCCGGATATATGTCGGTAAGGTCTAGATAAAATAAGCCGAATTTAGAAACAGAAGTGAGAAAAAGTGTACACTGCTATTGTAAACCCAGACTTCTGTCTCCAGCTAAACAATGCCTGAAAAAATGGCCAAATTGAATTAAATTCCAAAGTGGTGCAAACGATCCCAGAAATCGCTGAATTAAGTTAATACTCGATGGACCTATTGGATGAAGGGACTCACAGGTGCAAGGGGGAGATTGGATGAAAAAAATTCAAGGTGTGAGGGCGGGAGAAGAGAGAAATTACAAGGGGAATTGCGAAAAGAAAAGGAATTAGCAGAATCACCGATGTGCTTGGAATAATTAAGTTGCTGATTTTGTAAAGAAAGTTTTCTTTTTACCAGAGAAATAAGATCTAACTTTCGTATAATAGTATAATGGAGATGCGTTGCTGAACCTAAAATTCGTGGCTTGACCACCGGACCTCCGCGTCCGTTCAGCTGATTGCCCCTAGGATGCTCGGTAACACCGGAGAAACTTCACCTAAGGACCACACACGCTTTGAGACCTCGCAAATTGCCAGAATGCTTAGTTAAAGAAGAAATCATCACTCAGGATCCTTCTTACCGCTGTCTACGTTCCACAGGTAGCTATCTTTAAATTAATCGTACTCACTTATGCACCAGAGTAGATAAACTTTAAAAACAATAACTAGTGAAAAACATTTAGCTAAATGATAAAATTACTCGTGACCATAAATGAATGATTAAAGAACTTAACCAGAATAAGTTTGTCTACAAATAAACATCCTTTAAATATATGTGCGAAGTCTCATTTAATTCTATAGTGAATTTATCTCGGCTTGCCAGTCATATACTGGCATAAAATTGTTATTAAATAGATTAAAATAAACCATTTATTTAATTAGTATTTTGTTATTGATTGATTGGAATTTCAACTCACATTTATATGATAGGGAATGAGTGCTGGAGTGATCCAATTTGTTTTTTGTTATGAATGAATGCATTTGATATTTTTGGTGTTGGGATTTGATTAAACTTATGTTTATATTACCATACCTTTCTTAGATTAATATTAAGCTTTGATTGATTTGTTCTGTGGGATATAGGGCAGGCCCTAATACGATAAGTCTGATTGATCGCGATTGAAAGGTCACATATGCGATATAATTTGAAAGGTGATATTGGCTGTGTTCGTTTCTTGCTTCCGACTGGAGTGATGCACGGGCATGTTTTGTGATATAGTTGAATGAGCTTATGCACATACATGGCGGACTCTTGTAAAGTTCTCCTGGTGCCTACTACTTGGATTCGATCCGAATTTACGTATAAATAAATAAAAGCGTAGGTGTATATGTGTTTGAAATTATCTTCACCGAACATTATGTAACCCCCCAGATGCAAGAACACAGCAGATTCATAGGAGTGACTTTAATGTGCTTTTGGCATGGAAGCCATCGAGTGGGGCGGGTACAATATAAAGTATATTGTCTATAGTAAACAATATAATTAGAAGGGACTTGAACTTAGACTTCCATGCTCTGTACAACTATGCACTCTATCTTTTACAACAGATACACATGACCACATACATATGAAAAATGAAAAATGATCTCCAATATATGTATTTCATGGTGAACCAGAATTCGTCAGGTAGTTCAAATCACCATCTACCATATATATATCAAATTCACTCAGGTTAATATTTGGAATCCATTTATTATCTATTGAGATTGCCTTAACTAGTTTTTTTAAACTTCTTTCACTCTTTTAATAAAAGACTTAGTGGCTGGTTCAATCATATTTGCAACATTTTATATTTACAATTACACTTATATTTTATATCAGTATATTGGTAATCTTAATATTATTTATTGCAAATATAAGTTTACAAATGAAAAACATTCTAAAAATAAATATTTAAATTTGCAAAATAAAAAAATAAATTCCTAAAATAAATATGTAATGATAATAGTGGTTCTTTTCAATATGGATTGCAACCTTCAGCTATTTATAAAAATTATTGAACAAAATATTTGTTATTTGAATTCCATTTTTAAAATGGAAACAAATCTTAATTGTGAAACCATAAAAGAATAAACATAAATTTTAAAATTACACTTATTATTATTATCAAAAAATTGGTAGTTGTCAATTACATGTACTGTGGTTGCTAGGCGACACTGCAGTACCATCAAGAACCATCAAGAAACATGCAAGTGATAATTTTTCTATCCAAAAATCACTGAAATTGATGTAAAATTATAATACCTGGGGCATGACATCCAAAAGACCACTGAATTCAGTAAAATTAAAACACCTAAGGCAAGACATCCAAATTTATCAAAAGTAAGTAAAAAAATCAAGTAAAAATATCAATTAAATACATAAAAACAACCCCCACATAAAAATTAAAACACAAAAAATCAGCCTGTCAAGCTATTGTGCATGCACTTTTTACGAGTGTTAATAATAAATGAATACTTTGACTCCCAACACAAGATATAGTATTTAGGAAAGAATAAAATGAATCCACTTATTCTATCCAACCCAAATGCTTACATATGGGCAAATCTTACATACTGGAAGTGAAAGCGTGAGGATAGACCACTCACTTTAAATTATTGTTTACGAGGTCTGAATGAATGATGTTGATGAAATTATCTAGAATTTACTATACATCATTCTCAAATGAAACTTAAACATATGTAAATAAGCATTTATTTTATATAGCGCATGTTTAGTAAATTCTAGATAATTTCGTCGATGTCATTCATTCAGACATCGTAAACAGTAATTTAAAGTGAATGGTCTATCCTCACGCTTTCACTTCCAGTATGTAAGATTTGCTCATATATAAGCATTTGGGTTGGATAGAATAAGTGGATTCATTTTATTCTTTCCTAAATACTATATCTTGTGTTGGGAGTCAAAGTATTCATTTATTATTAACACTCGTAAAAAGCACATGCACAATAGCTTGACAGGCTGATCTTTAATGTATTACAATTTATAAACATGTGCTATATAAAATAAATCCTTATTTACAAAAAATCACTGAAAAAGACATCCAAAAAATTGCTGAATTTTGTAAAATTAAAATGCCTAAAGCAAAACATTCAAATCAGTCAAAAGTAAATAAAAAAATCAAGAAAAAAAATCGATTAAATACATAAAACCCAACTCCCCCCCCCCACATAAAAATTAAAATGTGAAAATTAGTTAAATACATAAAATGCCCCCCTCCCCATAAAATAAAAACTATAATACTAAATGTCAAAAAAATTAACATATGAATTCTATTTAATACTTTTTTCAAAAGCCTAAACAAAGCAAGAAGTAGAAAAATGGTGGATGCCACAAAAAATGAATGGCATGACATGTAAAAAAAGAAAAATTCCAACAAACAAAAAACCTAATTAACCTACTTTTTTAAAATATAAAAATATGCTAAATTTTATCAATATTTAAAAAATTTCAAAGCAGTGATTTATATCAGCTAAAAAGCAATGGAGCATTAAACCAGAGAGCTATTATCTTTCCCAAAAATTTATTAAATTAATTATTCTCTGCTTTGAAATTATGGCATGTCATAACATATGGACGTAGAAATGAAATAAAATAAATAGAATAAAAAATAGGAATGTTTAAATTATAACTGATTACAGTTAGAGGAAAATTTATTAAAAAGTTACATTTTAGAAGAAATATTATCAATTTTCATCCTGGCAAAATCAAATTTGGACATTCCTTCGTAGATCTCTCCATTAGCAATAAAGAGAAGCTTGTTCAACAATGGTTATTTGCCAGTCCAAATCGGAATCCATCAAGTCCAATTATAAAGTCTGGCAGTTAATTAATGTCGGTAATATGTTTAAATAATCAATATGTAAAACTGTAATTAATCATATATCTTTCACTTGCTTATAGTCTTACTAATAATTTATGTATATTTTATTTATTCATTAACATTTTATCTGCTGGCTTAATTATTTCAATAACTTTAGAATCTATCTAGTTTTTAAATGTATTTATGTATTTTAATCTTGAATGGTGGAGGGAGAAATTTCTAATTAATTAACCTGTTCACATTTTCACCTGCTCTTAAAGTCTAGAGAGAGAGAGAAAGCAGAGTGAAAACATTTTAGATTAAGATTTTTAAATGTGAAACAACAACAAGTTTTATAAGATACTTCTAAGGTTTGTGTTACATCTCCCATCACATCAAGAAACTAGATTATTAAATAATTATAATAAATAATTCAGTAAATAGTTACTTCATATTCTGCCCAATAAATAATGCTGTAATTTAAAATAAAGATTATCTGTAACAGATCTTATAAACTATGGCAATATTATAATTCCACATTTGTGATTTAAGAAGTAACTTATTCAATGTTTCTTAAAAATATTTGTAAAACTAATATGCAATTCACCTACCATTCTTAATAAATGATAATTTGCAAAATCAAGTTATTCCAAGTATAGATAATTTTCCCAACTACTTAAACATTTCTTAATTATATATGGTAGATTTAAAAGTAATATTATAGATTGGGAATGGGTTATATTATTATTAAAAGTCTTTCTAAATAGTTAAACGGGACGCTCATGATTTACTTCTCTATTGTGAAAGCCAGTAGATAATATCTAACTTATGTTTGTGAGCTATTCATCTCTTTATGTTATATCATAATACAATACATTTATATTAGACTTAATTAAAATATGTGTATGTAACTCGAGACTATTATTTAGTTATTCATTTAGTATTTACTTAAGTAATTTATTATTATAGTAAAAGATTATTAATTATACAAATTGGTAAAATAGAAATGTATCCATATTTTGTTATCTGAGATTGAACCCGAATCTCAGATAACAAAACAATATTCACAAACATAAAACAAAATATGAGCACTTATAAATTACTATAATTTTTAGCAATCCTATGTTTATTTAAATGCAATTATTATTAATACTTATGAATATTTAAAAGTTCTATTTAAGATAAAATTTAAAAATTCAATACATGTATTAAGAATTCAAAATTTCTATTAATGACATCAGTGAATATATTTATCTAAGTCTAAAGACCTCTGTTTCACAAGTGAAGCTTCTTCTTTGCTCTGTATCCTATGGTATGGGATGTTTCTGTTGATTTGGTGTGGCAGATTCAAACATTGTCAAAAAGATAAGTCAGAGTAATACATCACTGCATCTGAATAATTGCACACCAGAGACGAGTGGAGAAAAAATGAATGAACACTCAGCTTCAGTCTAACAATACATTTCTCTCTTAACATGATCGTAAAAAGATGGTTTCATCATGCTGGACTTGGTTGTTGAACTGCTTGCAGATCTGTTCAATGCTGCTGGCTGACCTTGGTTAACTCTATAGTCAACTACTCTCTTCTATAAAATTCTCTAAATCTTCTTGAACAATCTGAATCATCTAATCAGCTTTTTATACACTCTGACTCCACCCCTGCTCAAATTTTTACCCACGTTATCAATACATTTGAACTTTTTTTTTAATTAGTACATTTTTTTTTTTATTCCCTTATTTTTCTATTTTAATTACATCAAAATTAGTTATTTATTGTTTATTTAATCAGTCTGGAATATTAATCTCCAGAACCTGATTAATCTTGTATATAATTTTTTTTTTTTAAAAAAAAAAAAAGATATATAACTTTTAATTAAAAAGTGCTTTTAACCAAAAGTACTTTTGAAAGAGTTACATGTTAAAATAAAAATACATAAAAAAAAAAAAGAAAGATAAGTTATAAATTAATAATTTTAGCTTATTCACCAATATTAGTACTTTTTTTTTAAAACAAAGCAAAACTCTTCATATAGTAGTGCCATCTTGTGCTAACAAGAGCAATCAATGGATGCCAGAAGGCTTGTGCATAAAATCCCTATCTAGTACCTTCTAGCATCCATTGATTGCTCTTGTTAGCACAAGATGGCACTACTATATGGAGAGTTTTGCTTTGTTTTGAATTGTTTAATAACAATTATGTGCTAGTATGAGATAGTGATCATGTGATGTTTAGTGGATTAACTTTTTTTTAAACTTTTTTTTCTCCTTCAAACTATTATATATTAACATATAATTGTAATTTTTCTATTTTATTTTTAAAAATAAATAAATCATGTAACTCGTATATATACACACACTTACACAATATTTAAACTCTTTTTACTCTCCATACTAGTTTTCCATCTCTCCAACTCCCTATTCTTTATTAATGCATCTATTACTCTATCCCATTTCTTACCACTATAACACTCAACAATTCTCCTAACACAATTATCCAACTTTTTGTATAAATATGCTGGCATAAATTTTTTATCCAAATCTTCTTCATACTGTATTACCTTTTTCACCCATTTTGTTACCTGCCCTTTACTCATAACCCAATTAAACTGCAATCTACTGAACATTTTCATTTTGCTTTTTGCATCTCTCA
Source organism: Epiperipatus broadwayi (assembly GCA_028023455.1). Taxonomy (NCBI): domain Eukaryota; kingdom Metazoa; phylum Onychophora; class Udeonychophora; order Euonychophora; family Peripatidae; genus Epiperipatus; species Epiperipatus broadwayi. Next base: position 16,161 of record JAQFVV010014962.1, on the reverse strand, counting down.
TTTCTCCTTGAATTACCTCCTTTGATGTGATGTGATGTGATGTATATGGCTTCTCCTTAAACGAAGTCAAGAATATCTCAGCATCTATGCCCAGATAAACCTGTTAGCCACTTTATTTTCCATTCCCCACTCTAAGTCTTCCCATATTCTGCCCCATCCCCATTTCCACAACATAATCTTTGTCAACTCTATGGCCTTTAAATCTAAATCCCCCTTATCTTTTTGCAAACCCAGCATAAAAACTACTAACTCACTTTCTGTATTGTCAATTTGTTCATACCTATTCTCCCATAACTTCATTATCTGTACCCTTTCTGCTTTCAAGCATTTACATTCAATCAACAGATGCCTAATATTTTCTATACCTTCCTTACACAATTTGCATGCTAAATCACCCATAGTTTTCCATTTGCATGTATATTCTCTTGTTGCTAAAGAACCCGTTCGAGCCTTAAACAATAAACTACTTTCCTTACTATTATCATAAATTAACTCGCTTCCAATATTCCGTTTACTTCTATATATATTTAAACTCTTCTTACCCTCCATACTACTTCTCCATCTCTCCAACTCCCTATTTTTTATTAACGCTTCTATTCTTTTATCCCATTCCTTACCACTATAACACTCAACAATCCTCCTAACACAATCATCCCACATTTTATACAAGTATACCGATATAAATTTTTTATCCAAATCTTTTGCATACCACATTACCTTTCTCACCCATCTTGTTACCTGCCCTTTATTCATAACCCAATTAAACACTATTTTGGCTATTCTTTTACTATCCATAAACTGCAACCTACCAAACATTTTCATTTTACTTTTTGCATCTCTCATATAGAAACTTGACCATCCCATTTCTCTTTGAATTGCCTCCTTTGCTGTCCACATCTCTGCATCTAATGCATGTCTTCTTACTTTCTTTGTACTTTCTCTAAATAATCTAAAATCCTTTTACTAACACATAATGCATCATTACCATATGTTAACTCTGCTACTGCAACTCCCTTCCATACAATTCTAGCTACATCATATTTATTATATGAAAATACTGTTAGTTTCTTTATCAAACCTTTCTTTTCTTTGCTTCATTTACCAATTTTTTCTCCCATTCAACTAAGCAATTTTCCTGATTACATAAGATGATTCCCAAATACCTATATCTATCCACCACACTTAACTTTATATCCCCCAATAAAAAAACTACATCTTCTCTTTCCCCAGTATTAACCATCATTATATTTGATTTTTCTTCACTAAATTTAATCCCCATCTCTTTACTCACCCTTGCAGATGTCCTTAACATAATATCCATATCTTCACTTCTTTCTGCACATAAAAAGATATCATCTGCAAAAAAAAGACCCGATGAAGTATATACTCCTTTGCCACCTATTAATGGTATTTCTACCCCTCTTCCTAGTCTTTCTATTGCTTTTTCCATTTCACTCAAAAACAACAAAAACAAAATCGGTGACATAGGGCATCCTTACCTTAATCTCACTCCATTTTTAACTTTAACTGATTCTATATCCCCTAATTGATAAGTATAATAATTATTTTCATATAATTTCTTAATAATATTTACTAAAGCTTCATCCATTCCCAAATTGGCTAATCTTACCCATAATCTATTTCTATTTACTCTATCATATGCTTTCTCTATATCTATAAAACTCATATATAACGATCTACCTGAATTTCTACTCATCTCTATAAGTTGTGTAACTACAAACAAACTATCTCCTATATGCCTATCTGACCTAAAACCTCCTTGCATTTCCCCCACTACATTATTCTCTTCCATCCATTTTACAACTCTTCCAGCTATCATATATGCGAAAACTTTATATAAAACTGATGTTACTGCTATCAGTCTATAATTATTTAACTTTCTATGATCCTTACCCTTTCCTTTAAATAATAATCTTATTCTTGTATTACTCCAACTACCCGGAAAAACTGTCTTCTGCGCTATCTTATTAAAACAGAATAATAACTTTGCTTTTGCTCTATGCCCTAAATTCATTACCATCTCTGTTGCCCATCCATCTAAACCTCTCACCTTTCCACTTTTCAATCTCTTTCCTGCCTCATTCAATTCATTTTTTGTGAACCTAATATTCCCACTACTAACTGCTTTCATGTTTTCTATCACTAATTCCTTCACATCTAACATCTTTTCTATATCCATTACATATCTATTTAAGATTTTCTCTAGCTCGCCTCTAGAGCTACATTCTATTCCCTCATCATCTATTAATACTATCTCTCTTTCCCCTACATTTCTCCTTTTAATGTAATTCCAAATTTTTTTACTCCCATCTCTTCCACTTTTATTAATATCCTTCAACAATTTATTATTTAACTTCATCCTCTCTCTCTCTATAATTATCCATTTTAGCTAGATTCTTCTTTTCTAGGTACTTTCCCCATTTAGCAGTAATATCATTTTCACTTTCTTTATTCTTAATAGCACACTTATATTATCTGCATGCTTTTTTCCTCTCTTTTACACTTTTACTAACTCTCATTTTTTATTACTTTTATTCTTCTTCATATTCTCGACTAAAACCCTATTTGCCACTTTTTCTACTTCACCACACCAGTCCTTATACTCATCCCCAACCAACTGCTCCATAGCTTCTTCAACTTTTATTTTATACTCTTCCAACTTATTCTTATCATTCACTCTCCATCCACATCTTTCACTATTATTTCTACCTTTATTTCTATCCTCCATCACATTACTAACCATTTCTATTACATTAAAGTTATGATCACTTTATCAATTAGTTTGTTAAAGCGTCCTCTATTATCTTATTGTGAATATATATATGGTATAAGATGGTAAAACATAATTACTTATTTACTACTTGTTAAATTGTTTATATAAGGCAAACTGAAATTGTTATGCAACGAACTAGTACAACTAATAATATTGATTATCATTTTCTAATTGTTGAACAATACTTGCTATATTCTTAACATAATTTTCAGAATTGCTCCAATAAGTAACATCACGACATTCTTCTCTTTTTACTTTTATAGACTGCTTCATCTTTATTAATATGTTAAGAAAACTTTTTTTCAAACCATCTAAAATACTATTACTGCTACATATATATATGTTCAGAATGATAAGCTTATAAAATAAAGCTATCACCATATCCTCTTTTTTTAATATTATCTTTTGATCTAAGTAAGAAACAACGGCAGAAAATTTTAAACGGAAATTATTTTGCTTAGAACAAAAACAATTCTTAAATATTGAATTGTACTTTATATTTTCATCTAATTGTATTATTATTACTACTGTTGTTATTGATTACTTCTATTTTGTTTTTAGTTGTTGTTTTTTTTTTTTTTAAACTTTTCTTTATCCGCTCTAAGTGGTTCGAGGCAGTTATAGAGCGGCAGAATCCGGAGCTTAAAATCCAGAAATGCGCCAGCACTGTTCACTTCCGGTTCTGAAACTTCTTGCTAACTTCCGAGAAATAAACCCATTCGATTAATTTGAAAATTATTCACCTTTTCTGAATTATTCATACTCCAATGCTGCATTACTTTGTTTATTTCTTTGTTTAATTTTGATGTTCGGTTTATATTTTGTTATGTACATAAATCAATTTTTTTAATCAAATTTAAAAGTAATTCTAAATTATATATTCTTTTTATGCATTAATTTATAGCTTTGTTTTTAAATTAGGATTCTTATAATTTAGCAATATGCTTTATTATTACAAATATTTGAATTAATAATTAATAATTCATGAGAAGAGAAATAAATGTATAAAGGAAATTATTTATATTTCATATTTTAAAATGAAAAAAAATGATCTCAGTTTTAATTTGCAATTCACATGCAATAATAATAAATATTGAATTTAAAAATATATTGTTTGTAGTCGAATAGATTTTTTTTAAAAATATTTATCCACACTCACATATATTTATATGCATGTACATATAGGTGTGTGGTCATGTGTATCGGTTGCTCGAAACGGAGAGAAGAATAAATAGACTGAAAAATCCTGACTTCAAACCCCTTTACTTACTTATATAAAATATTCAATATAAGCAAGTTACATACTGTCTCAGAATATATAGGGTATATGAGCACAAACTTTCACATGACTCACCACTCTCCACACTATCTCATAATACTGATACACTTGAACACATATGTTGAAAAGAGTGGTGGGTCGTGTGAAAGTCTGTGCTCACATACCCTATATATTACATATATAAACACAGGTATATAACAAGCCTGTGTGTTTCAGTTATTACATAGTGGAGATGTCTGCCCATCCCTTGTATTAAATGGATTATGTCCTGTGTGTGAGGGGTCAGATTGACCTTAGGTCAACATGGGTGTGACAAGAATCTCGGCCTTAGGGTGGCCTTTGAGCGTTCCATCAATTGGACAGACAGTTGAAGAGTTGGAGGGTGGAGTAGATTGAAGCCTGTCCATTAAAGTATGAGGATTGGCTATCTTAATATATATCTGAGCACTTATAGCATATATGTGTAGAGATGGTAATCTGGACCAACTGATGATTGCTGGTTTAGCATGAAATATGTATATTGGTGATTATTTATCTTTTCAACATATACGTGTTCAAGTGTATCAGTGTTATGAGATAGTGTGGAAAGTGATGGGTATTGTGAAAGTCTGTGCTCATATACCCTATATATTACATATGTAAACACAGGTATGTAATAAGCCTGTGTGTTTCAGTTATACTGTCTTAGAATTGCATATGTATATATATATATACAACGCTCGTATCATCAATATCATTACTACTATGTAAATCATGACAACAATAATTTTCGATAATAGAAATTCAATAAAACTCTCCAGTTATTAATCAATACGGTCTCAACTACTTGAAGTGTTGTGATAATAATAATTACATAATCAGTTGCTCGGATAAAGGGGAGACTGAAATGGCGATCTAGCACCAAAATGTTTTACCAAATACAACAATTCCACTCAAATGATTAAACTGAAATATTTATTTAATACTTCTTTTTTGATAATAAATCCAGAAGTCTTTACTATCGGCCCCAGTCAACACTGCTCAGTTTAGTGCAATGCTACAGTAGTCAACTCTGGATATCAAGTTCGTAGGTCACAATTCCAGCTCTGTTTTTTCTGGTTCTTAAATTTCTTATAAGCTCCTAACAATCAGTCATTTGATTATTTATTTACTACTTCATTCAAATATACAGGACAGTGCTTTATCTCTATTTGGTTCCTCACCATGTATCGTGGCTACAAAATCTGCCAATTATGCCTTTGATTTGGCTATTGTAGCTACTGTGCAATCACTATTACAAGATATGATCAACATTTATGTGTGCACCATGTGCAAACATGCACCTGTTGAGCTGAAACATATTTTATCTGTCTAATTAATGTTTTTATATCCTTAATTTTAAAAAAGTCAAAGTTGATTGCTATAAAATTGTGTAGTTTTACACATACATAAATCACATGACCTCAGCCAATGCTTAAAATTAGCCAATAGAATATCAACAATCTGTTGTCATGGCAACAGTCAGATTTCATACAACATCAGCAATCTAATGTCAATGCAACACTCAGATTCAACAGAATATCAACAATATGTTGTCAACTGAGCACTTTGAGCATTGACTGAGATGATTACATATGATGTCCATTTACTTAAGTGTACTTGTAATTTAATTTATATATATATATATATAAATACAGGTATACTTTATATCTCTGAAGTTTAGGTGTAATTACAGGGCATTTGAATCCAGACTTTCAAGCTCCCTTCAGCTATCCAATATATCTCATACAACCAATACTCATGTGAAAAAAATAAATGATCATCAATATACATATTTCATAATGAACCAGCACTCATTATTTGCTCCAGATCATCATCTCTCTCACACACATATATATAATTAGTAATCAGTTTATATTAAGACAGAAAATCTTCAAACTTTAATGACAGGCTTTAAACTTTTCCATCATCCAACTCTTTGGTCATCCATACCATTGAAAATTTGATTATGGAAACACCCAAATCCCTTAATGATGCCAATATTATTGTAATTTTCATATTGACTTTAAATCATTCTGATCCCTCATGTATAGGACCATGTCCATTTAAATGCACAGAAGAGGGATTAAATCTAAACTCCAAGGATGTAAAGTATACCTATATTTAAATAATACAGATTCACACTAAACTCTCCATACTATAGCACCATTCCTTGCAAGCCAGAGTAATCAATGGATGCAAGAAGAGTTTTGTATAAACTCCCTATGTTGTCCAATGGATACAAAAAATTTTGTGCATAAAATCCATATCTAGTGCACTAGATAGGTATTTTATACACAAAGCTTTTTGCATCCATTGATTATTCTGGCTTGCACCGAGAGGCACTACTATGTGGAGAGTTTAGTCTCTGTGTAAACAGCTTCTTCAAGCATAAGAAATTGTGATCATATGATGTTTAGTGGTTTAATATTTCTAAATTAACATCACCATTTTATTATTTCAATTATTATTGATCTACTGTAGTATTTTTTTTTTTAAAATTTAATCCACTTTCGTTGGCTCATGACATTCCACTCTTATAGAATCCAGATTAAATTTTCAAAACTATCATCTATTCTTGTAACATATCCAGCCTATCATCATGTTAGTCTCTTACTTTTTTCATGTGATGTTTTATTGATATCAATGATACCTGTTTGCTTTCTCATTCTTGCCTTTCATTTCATCTTCCTGTAATTCCTAATATATATCTTCCATACTTTATAGAATGGTCTGAATTTTTTACATTGCTTTTCTAACATGTTATTTATTTCTGATAAAATCCATTAAACATTATGTGAGTCATTTTAATACTTATCTTTAGTCCTACTTTGTTACTTTCGTGTTAACCTTTGCAATATTTTTTTAAATTATGAAACATTATTGGCAAAAGCAGTCACATCATTTCCAAATTTTTGATGACTTAAATAAAATGTATTTATTTTATTTCCTTAGCTGCCCATTTGAATCCACAAAATATTTCTTGTAAAACTTCTGTAAAACATTTGGCTGCGGAAAAAAGTTTACTGTTATCTGAAAAGAGACTCTTTGATTTCTATGGCCTTAAAAGAGCCTAGCAGTGTAAATTCTTAATGTTAACTCCATATGAACTTATCATCACATCTGTTATTACTGCATGACTTTTATACAGCAAATGAACATGGATGGGCTGCTTACCACCATGCATCAGCTAGTGTGTTATGTTTACTAGCTTTTTTTACTTGTGAGTTTAAAATTAAGAAACACCATCGACCTACTTTCCAGTTACGTGATAATTCATAACTGAAATATCACTTGAGTTGTCTTCAAACCAGGGTGGATGGATGAGAATGGTCTTTTTTTAATAAATATTTACAATCATGACTAAATTTGAATACATTACTATAATTTACAAGTCAGATTCCTAAAAACTCATTTTAACAAATTTATAAACAACATTCACTTTCTCATATTAATATCAGTTTATTGGTCAAATAAAAAATTCACTTTGATTTAATCCCCAATTCTTAAATGGTAAATGAAATAATCATCAATACTTTGAAAATATAAACTAATAAGTTTTATATAAGTGACAATAATATAAAAGTTTCTTAAAATAGGCAAAACTCTCTCTTTACAGTATTGCCACTCAAAACAAGACAGAGTAATCAATGGATGTCAGAAGGCTTGTGCATAAAATCCCTATTTAGTGCCTACTCATCCAATATCCCCAAACTAATTTCTGGCTTGTGGTCTTCATCAGTGAAGAGCCACAAGCCAGAAACTAGTCTGGGGATATTGGATGAGTAGGCATTAGATAGGGATTTTATGCACAAGCCTTCTGACATCCATTGATTACTCTGTCTTGCTTTGAGTGGCACTACTGTATGGAGAGAGTTTTGCCTATTTTAACAATAGTTATGAGCAAGCATGGGAGATAGTGATCATGTGATGTATAAAAGTTTCTTGTTTTTGAATTAATGATGATTACTTCAGGGACCATTTAAAAACCTACACATTAGATAAAAGAGCTTTCTTTAATATTACTAATGAACTGATGTTAATATAAGAGAATGACATTATTTATGCATATGTTAAAATGCTTCTTTAGCAATCAGATTTCATAATTACAAGAACATATTAAGATTTGATTGGTCTGTGAATAAATTAAATGCATACTGAATTTATTTATTTATTGTTAATTGTTTTTGATGTTTTTAATATGTATAATTTTCAAAATCAATTTATATATAGCTAAGTACATACTGTATATGCATGTTGACAACATCTGTATTATATATTGTGATGGTGACTGATGATGCCCCAACCTTCATCACAAGTTTTGATCACCTAGCAAGTATTTAAGTGCTTTTGACTCATAAATTATAAAAGTATAAATACAATTTAAAAACCAAAAGAGATGTCTGTGGGCAATATATTATAATGACATATTTATATTGTCAGATAGGTAGTAAAATATTTGCATATTACAACTATTTTTTTTATTTGTGATAGTAATAAATTTTCTTTAATGTATTTTGCATTTTTGTTTTGTACAAGATGAAGGAAGAAAAACTACTTAACTCATACGTTAGTTTGTTTTAATTAAATGTATAAATAAGAAAAAAAACATTAAGATTTTTTTCATCGTCTGTGGTGCAAATATTTTGTAGAAAAATTTAACAGTAGTTAATATATCAGAGGATAATTAGATACATTGTGATAAAAATTCTTGGTAAGGATTTATCTCTTTGATATATTTTTTTTAATTATTTTTTTTCATTTCAATAAAAATTTTATTAACAATAAATAGTGGTTACATACTAATAAAGGATAAATAAATGAATAAATTGTACAATAATATGACTATATAATGTTCTATTTGTCATCTGGCTAGATTATGTTATGAGAGCACAATGTTATACTCTTATGTGGTTAGGTATAGTGAAGAGATTCTAAGAACTTGTTTAATGGTATTAGCATTTTTAATATAAACATGAATATTTTCTTTTATAATTGACTATTCTATAATGCTGGGTAGGTGGGAGTTGATAATCAGAAAAAGGAAAGAGCAATTAAAGACCAGGTGTCAGCAAAGACTTTACTGGAGGCAAGGAGCTGGTCACGTTTCTTGATTTTTTTGAGCATTTGATAAAACAATGGTATGATTTGTGGTGGGGGTAATTCCATGAGACTTTTGCATCTCACTATCCAAATGGAATAAAGGATAAAGGTAGAAAGCCTTATTATTGGAAAAAAACCATTATGAATGGCATTTTCAAGTGAGAAAATCATATCAGGTCTTATGTTGGAATTGATTATAATTATATCTTTCAGAGTTTTAAGTCTTGGACACCGGTGTATAATATGGTCTATGGTTTCATCTTCACGAGCACACAGACCACATATAGGGTCAATGCTGGTAAAACCTCTTCGGTGATAAAGAAACCAATTCGTGGGAAGCGCATTAAGATTTATTTTAATGATGAAGTCAAGGAATTTGGGTTCCAGACTCCATCTTTTGAAGTGTGTAATGAGTCTTTGGTTGGTTACTTTTAGGCTGGTTTTAATGGGTTGTTGATTATAGTTGATTATATTGTATGCTTCCCATAAGGTGATTTTTTTGGTTAAGGTTAAAGGGTATTATCAGGTTATAAAGTTGTAGGTGTTGTATTAGGGATGCTATCCATGAACTGGAAGAGGGTGGAGGACGATCTGTCGGTGTAATTTTTTTAATAATGTTAGAGTATCTGCAGGAGAGGATCAGATTATGTAGAGTGTTGTGGGTTTTCTGTAAAATGATTGCTTGTATTGAGTGGAATGGCAGTCCATTGAACCTGCGTGGTCGTAGGATACCTCGCAAGCTAATAGCAACTGTCCTTTCTCTCCAGAGAAGTTTGGTGCATAATCGGTTAATTTTATTTTGAAACTGTTTAGACATTTTAACGAATGGACGATAATATGAGATTTTTGGCATTATGATCATGTTGAGGAGGAATTATTTTTTTTAATGTACGAAGAGAGTGTATCAAAATTTAATTTCTAAAGAGTTGATAAAATTCTTGAAATTCCTCTTTTGAAAATGTAAAAAGACTCATCTGCAAGCTAATTAGAAAAATAAATTAATTGAAAACAAAGATAAAATATTACAATTTTGTTCTTTTATATGTGTATTGTATAAAAATGAGATTTTGCTTGATAAGAGTTGGTAGTCAGCAATCAGAGAACTGTGGGAAGTCAGAGTAAACAGAGCCATCAGCAGACAGCAGTCCAAAATTAGAAGTCGGAGTAAGAAGAACATTACCTGACAGAGTCAATGAGTGGTTGGTGATTAGTGATTGGGAAAACTATATGGCAAAAACAAGAAAAAAATATTTGAAAACGGAATCTGTTTTTGAAAAACTTAAAAACATTAACTACATGATGTTCTCATGTGAGTATATTTGTGCTTTTGCTAATTTGCTCCCTAGTGAGAATTTCCAGATGCATTATATTGCAAAATGTATATTTTTCTATATACTCTATAATATAAAATTTTAGTTCAAAAAAATTCTATAGATGCAAGATATTTTAAAAAAACCTCTAAACAAAAGAATTAAGCTCCACTCCGACAAGTGAAGCCATTGTATTATGATGAGGCCATAAAATATCATGACTTTTATAACATTATTTAAAGAAAATAGTTTGAATGATCAAAAACATGTATATTTGCACATTTATTATAGTTTTAGATATTTTTTACAGTAATTTACACAATATTTATTAGATATCAAGAAATATAAATTATTAATAACTTATTTTGATTGGAAATACTTTATTTTTAAAAATAGAATGTTGTATTAGCAGTAACATAAATATGACCTGAAACTATTTAGAAGCTTAGCTTTCTATGTCAGCAATCTAATTATAATTATGAGTATGAAAATATCATAATTTTGCAATAAATATTAAAAAAATTTAAACTTTTAACGCATATTTTGTTAGATATAATAGAAATAAATAAATATCTGTTCAGATTTTTTTTAAAAAATCAGAAATAATGAAGATTTTGTTGATTTTGTAAAATGAACATAATTTTTCTAGAAATGATGACATGTAATCTTTTTGTTTTGATCATGATCTCATTTTTTTCAATATTTATAGAAACAAAATGTGAACATTTAAAATTTATTTTAGTAGTAAACAAAAATATCTATCAAATGAAGTCAAATTTATTATTTTCTGATAAGCACTAATAGCATAATCATATATTTTACATTGAGTGTGAGGCAAAAAAACATTGAAAAAAGCCAGAATATTAGAGGATTAATGCAGCCAGAATAGTTAAGGAAAGTAAACAAAATGGAATAAAAGTTCACCAAATGCACCAGAGCTAATTCTCAAATGATCATCATGTGAGCTGTATCATTATGCTAAAACACTGCCCAACAAGAAAAGTAGCTAAATAAAAATTGTGTTTTTCTCCTCTTTGTTATCACACATTTGAACAGAACTTTGCAATTGGGAGCATGCTAAAGAAGTTTTGTTTTAAATAAAAAGAGGGAGAAATGGTCATCACAGAAGCCAGAATTATGTAATGTCTCATATAAATATTCATTGCAAATAAGTTTTTTTAAATATTTAGAGAGAGCAGAAATGAAATGTGTACATCCCTCATTTTGGTATAAGTAAATAAAAGAACATTTAAATTTATTACTATTTTCTTATATTTCTTTTTAAAAATATATTAATTTAAGAAATTAATATCTTATCTACATTAAGCTATATATAAATTAGATCAAGATGTATAATATTTTTTTATTTATTTGGTAATGTGTAGAAAAACATGAATTAAAGTGTACTTTATCTTTCTGATAATTTTTTGTGTAATATCACTCATCAACATATATATATATATATATATATATATATATATATATATATATATATATATATATATATATATATATATATATATATATATAATTTGTTTGTTATTTTATACATGTGTGTATTTATATGCCCAAAATCTATTGTATGAGTTTGTAGAGTAAGACACTAGTAGAAGAGGGAAAGTGTTCTCTTACTGCAAAGTAATGTATTATAGATTAGATTTTTCTTTTTTTGTGTTATCTTTGTTATAATTATTTTTTGTTTGTTTTTTTAATATTTCTAATTAAGATTAAGAAAATAATTTTTTGTTGTATTTGATAAAGAACTGATTTTCAATATTTTATTCACCTTACTCTATAATTAATATGAATAATATGTATATTTATTGTAAGATAGGCTATTCACCCTGAGGATCAGAGTAATAGAACTAGCATGTGGGGTAAGGGAATGTTGGCTATATCTCTCAATAAGAGTCTTGTGCACATATTTCTAAGAAAGTGATGCTTAAAGCTTTTGCACATTATAAAATGCTTTACTTTGGCTAAGCTTGGCTGAACTGGTGGAGATGATTATCCAAATATGGTGATTAATCCTTATTTTAACAAAAATAATTAATAAAATTAGTTATTTCACTCTGCCTTATCCTGTACTTGAGTTACAGGGTATAAACCCAGTAGTAGTAGTGGGGTAGTTTTCATGACAATATATGTTTAAAATGTACATTATAGAGCATAAAATGTGTTTTTTTTCTTATTAATTAAACTGAGAGAGTGCAAACCTCTCAAGCGCTTAGCCAATCAGATCACAAATACTGAGATAGAGAATTTAACAAGAAAAGAGTGGTTCCACTCTCTTCTTTACTTGTCTTTATATATATCCAAGCCAGTCCAAAATAAAGAAGAGAGTGGAACCACTCTTTTCTTGTTAAATTCTCTGTCTCAGTATTTATGATCTGATTGGCTAAGAAGCACTTGAGAGGTTTGCACTCTCTCAGTTTAATTTCAATACCATCTGCACTTTGTAAAATAAATCTTATTAATTATACAAAAGTTTAATTATACTATAATGTAATTTGTTTATCATGGTACATTAAAATTTTTAAGGTAGATCAGCTTATGGGATTTTAGAAGAAATTATGTTAAGCATGTAGCAAGAAGTGATTAATTGACATCATTGTTTGTGTTCCTGTTTCATGTACTACTAATATACTTTTTAAACTCTCACTCAAGTTTGTTCATTAATTTATTATTACATATTATCAATAGTAGTCAGCCTATTAGAAATAAGTACAACAAAGTTAAATCTAGAAGGAATCAAAAGTAAAGAAAGTTGGAGAAGAGATTTTCCTCCATATATATATCATATGATGGTCCTTTATTCTCAATATATTACACTTTATAATTCTGCACTTTATTTTTTTCTGCAGCTTATTTTATTTGTTGAAAGACTTCAACACTCTGATGTAATGCATTTCTTCATTGTATTCTAACCTCCATCTTGTCTTTCCAGTAACAGCAATCAATATCCTTAATTTTTAGAGTGTCTGAAATAAATGATATAAATGTTCATCTTAAAATACTTCTTAGGAAGTATACACTTTATATGCTCAATATAATAAAAATATACCTTTATCCTGTAGTAGATTCTGTAGCATTTCATTATGTAATACGTAGAATAACATATTGACTTTTTGCCAACATATTTTTAGATTTTTATGAAATATATTTAAGTTGTTTTATGTTATTTTAACAGGGTGCTCATGTCTTATTTCACATACAAATATCCAAATTGAGAAAAATATAATTTCTTTATAAAACTAACTTAGTTCCAATATTTATTTATTTATAATGAAATACACATTGGAGTTTATTGTGTCTTTAATATCCAAATCTATCTTTCTAGTTAAAAAAGCTAATACAATATAAAAATTGATTTATATTCTAATAGTTAACTTACTAAAAACATTTTTTTATTACTAGATGATAAAAGATTTTAGATTTACAAACATTAATTGCTAAAACAAAATTGTATTCAGTTGCATCCAAATCATATACAAACATTCCGTAGATCAACTTTTGAATTTATAGCACAAATACAACTATAATATGAATTTGGATATCAGAACATGAAGTTCTTGCTTTTTTTTTTTGTTTTAATCATGGCAAATTAAAACTCTACAGTAAATATATATCTCATCATATAGCCTTCTTCATGAAGTCACCTACAAACTGTTCGAAAGATAACTGTTATAAATATTAGTAAATAAAGTTGGCCTTAATATACATCTTTATTTAACATTAGTTTTTATCTTAAGGCCTCTGTTTTTTACTGACAGTATTAATGCTTTCTCTTATTTTGTCATGTAGAAGAAGTTAATTATGAATAAACTTTTATATATTCACAGTAGTGATTAAATATTATCCATATCCTCTTTAATGAATTGAAATTGTGTGTGTGTGCATGTTTAAGAAATAATAATTTTCAGTGCTAAATATTTTGACCTAATGTTTTGAGATTACTCAATGCAACTGTTTATTTTTATATATAATTGAATACCCCCTCCCCCAGTTTCAGCAAATGGCAACCTATTTTTAAACTTAAAAAGATACCTGTTTAACTTTGTCTTCCTTCATATATCAGTGGGTTGTCTATAATGCTTTTGCTAAAAGGATTATTTTAATCAATCAGAAATGTCTTGCTAAATGTTTTTGCACCTGATTGATTAAGAAAATGAACGCCTTCTAGCAAAAGTATCCTCTAGATATATAAAGTAGAAGAACGTTAAATAATTATCTTTTTAACTTTACATTGCATTATCTATCATTTCTGAAACAGAAAGTCTGTTCAATTATATTTAAATATAAACAAATGCAATGAATTAACTACCTTAGGGTGAATTTCACCTGGAAAATTTTTGAATAGACTCTAGTGACTAATATTTTTACTGTGACACCATGTTTGATTTTTTTCATGCAATCAAATCTTTTTTATATCTATTACAAAATTAATTTATATACTATATTATAAATATTTAAGCCTTCTAATAGTTAAACTAAAAATGTACTTTAAATTAATATTTTAAAATTGTGAAAATAAGTATTTAATTAAAAATCTTTCTTATAACAAAGGAACACAACATTATTGGCTTCATGATACCTATTCAAAAAGTTAAAAGAATGAAATGAAATATTTAGAATTTTATACTATTGAAAAATGATGTATTTAGAATTATTATCATCAAAGAACAAAAAAATTCTAAAAGTTAATAAATTATTAATTGTTTATAAAATATTTCACTTACAATTTTTACAAAAACAATTTTCTTTTTAGCCTAATATAACTGTTTTCATACCAATTTCCAATTCCCATAACATATTTGTCTGAAGGTTTGTAATGATGGTATATTATAAGATGTGATATGTTGGACTAGTTCCATCATTTATGAGTGAATGTTGAATGTATAGACAATTTTAAACTTTATTTAAACTTTCCAGATACAAACAACTTGTTAGTAATAACATACAAATAGACAATACAGGTTAGTAATTACACAACTTTTTTGGGTAGTATTATTCTCCATTCTCCACTCTTCTTCAGATGTTGCTGGCCTATATGCACAGTGACAATATTCGCTTAGAAGTTGAACTTCTAAGCAAATATTGTCACTTCTAAGTGAATATTGTCACTTCTAAGTGAATATTGTCACTGTGCATATAGGCCAGAAACACCTGAAGAAGAGTGGAGAATGGAGAATAATACTACTCAAAATGTTGTTTAATTACGAACCTGTATTGTCTATTTGTGTGTTATTACTAACAAGTTGCTTGTATTTGGAAAGTTTAAATAAAGTTTAAAATTTTCTATACATTCAACATTCACTCATAAATTATGGAAATAGTCCAATATATCACATCCCATAACATACTTTCTATACTTTTTAAGAATTGTCATTTTAAAAATAAAATGTTTTTAAAGACAACCCTCTCCTCTTTAGTGACATAATTTTTGGTTTGATAAAGTCTTTTACCAAAATATTACATCATAATCATTAACAATTACTAAAAATTACATTTTTTGTGGCATTTAGCTACAGGGAAGAAGAATCTAAAGCATCACCCAATCACAAATCATCACCTCTTTTATTGCTTTTTCAGAACAATAGAATGTGCTATCAATTACAGTCAAAGGTTTGTAAAGATCCATATACTGCTGATCTTAA
>JAQFVV010014961.1:0-23124 GCA_028023455.1 Epiperipatus broadwayi | reverse complement strand
TTCTTTTAGAGCAAAGTGACCTTTTTCTAGATTCACAGTAATATTCTTTTGGGCACGTTCAGAAAAGAACTGCTTCAGGTGCTCCAGGTGTTTCTGAGGGTTGCACGATGCAATGACCACATTATCGATATAGCACCTAAATTTTTTTTTAGATCTTCAGATAGAACTTGGTCCAAGCACCTCATTAGTCCAGCGCCGCTGTTTATGAGCAAGGTACTCTCTTAAACAGATGTATTTGCCCATTGTGACGGAAGACGTGTATTTCCTGTCTTGGGGTGTAATATCATGCCAATATTTAACAGTTAAAGTGGCAATGTGGAAAAAATATTCTTTGTAGATAATTTGAAAAAACTTCCTGTACAGATTGGTGGGATATCCGTTCCGGTATCGTGATATTGTTGAGCATTCTGAGTCTAGCACAGTCCTTATAGACCCTTTTTTTTTTTTTTACAACCACTAATGGGTTATTATCTGGCAATGATCCTTTCTCAATTACCCCCCCCCATGTAATCATCTGTTGGATCTGAGCGCTCACTTCGTCTTGATATTGGAAGGAATGGGGGATATGTCCGGGCCTGGAAGTGGGTTTCCTCCTTCACAGTCAGGTAGACATAACCTTTAATTTCTCCAAGGGATTGGAGAAAGCTGCCGACTTGCCATTAATAGTTGATGCAATTGGACTGATTCTCGATGGTTTCTATTGATGATTCTTTGACCTTATCTTTTGATGGTGCTTTCATCGATGCTGGCCTCCATACACTCAGTTCCTTGGATTCCAGGTAGGACATCAGCTTCATTAAAGTCCTCTTCTCTTGCTGGACCATGATTGGTCGTGGCATAGTCAAGGATACACTTATTTTGAGAAGTTACGGAGGATGGATCCAATTATAACATCATGGACCAATCCTTTTATAACTAGGAAAGTGTGCCCAATGGCTATTTTCCTGAAGATTATTTCTAACCATACTTGGTATGCTTCAGTTTTGGTTCTTTTTCCATCAGCCAGTTTCATCCACGGATGGGACCCGGGGATAACCTGGGTATATATCCGCTCCGTTCTTCCATTCGTAGCAACCATCCTTTTGAAATGCAGGAAATCTAGCTGCCAGTGTCAATGAGGGCAGGAAGTTCAATGGATCCCACTCCGATGTTTATTATTGGACACGCACCAGTAGGAACTCCAAAAGGTGGGGTCCTCTTCTCGAATAACCATTGACATAGGTTTCATATCCCCTAAGAGGCTTCCTTTTGTTGGAGGATGAGAGTAGTAGGGTTGTGCTAACACAGTTCTTTTGGGTCTCGTATTCCCTCCCATCATATTTTGTTCTGGTGTGGTGGGGATTCCATGGGCCATAGTTGATCGTTGTCAAAAATTCCACCATGACTTCCACATCTTTGATCCTGCTGCTAAGCCGTTGGATAGGTAATGGCATATTCAGTTTGGATTGTACAGATGATGTAGGAATCTGAAAACTTGAACGCGGTGAGTGATCTAAATCCCGGTTTACCAGGCGAATGAAAAATTGCACGTGTCTCTTTGATTGCTTCATATTTCTCTGGAAAATCGTATTTAGAATCACGCTCTGCCGATCCCACTCCAATAATACTTCAATAATGTGTTACAGTAAGTGGCAAAGTGCGCTCGGTTTTTAGTCAACATGCCCACCAATCTCGTGCATAGCCATGTAAGTAATGGCTAGCGATCTGAATATTCTGTTCGCGACAGTTCATCTTACAAGAAAAAAAATCCGCAATCTATCCAAGTGTGGGTGAGGATTTTCTCCTACTTCTCCTTGAAATATCTGAATGGTGATTATTTTATTAATCTGGGTTTGAATTCTGAGGTCTGAAATTAATGTACTGCAGGCTGCATCTCTTGTACTATTGTTGATTTGAGAAATTGGTTGATTGCTGTCAAAGGTCTGACAGCTCTGATTTGTAGTTCTGTCCTCTTTCCAGTTTTCTAGGTAGCATTCTTCAATATTAAGTTCGAGAGCCCTTTGGTTTTGACTTTGACAATTTTGTCGAGAAACAGCCTGTTAAATGTTTTATACTCTTCCTCTTTTCTTCGGGCTTCCTCTTCATGCTCTCTTTCCCTCTCTTCGCTTCTCCTATACAATTCCTCTAGATATTTCCGATTGAAATCACCCTGGTTCATTTGCTGGACAGGTCTCATACTAGTGGAGGAGATTCAAGAAAATCCCAGATGGTCCAGTTCTTGTTCATCGTGGTTGTTCTCCATATTATCCATGGCCTTGGATGGTCATTGTGATCGATGATGATGTGTTTTTCCTTTTATTTGTGCTAATTATTTAATATATCCTCAAAAGAAATTTTTTTAACGAATAGGTGTACTCTTAAAACACAATGTATAGCACTGATAAAGAAAATTTTTTAAACTGTTTTACGATTGAGCTTACTAAAACTAATACGGTTAAAAAAAAATACTATTATTATTTTTCCTTGTTTGATTCTCTGCGATTATTACGTTTGACTTCAATTTTATTAATGGCTAATAGGCTATCTCCTTCTCGGTTCTGTTGGCCTAATTGCTGCTTTTACATTTATCTCTAAAACCCCAACTACTGCCAAAATTTCTCGCTTAAATCTGCTGCCAACATATATATTTTTAACTGCCCGTATATATAAAAATCTATTAAATTCTACCTGTCAAAATATTTCGCTAACATATATATTTTTAAACTCAAGCAACTTTATTTATATATATAAACATTCGCTAGATCCGGGTATAATTATTTCGTTCCTTCTTATTTTAGGTTAGCATACATATATTTTTATTTACATAATTATTGATCCGATTCACGTCTCATTATTTGGTCTAAGAAAAATTTACTCACGTTGAAAAAAAACAAATTACATATAAAAGAATTTAGCCTGGTGACAAAATTTATTTTAGAGGTAATTCCGTTTAATGAAATTACCCTTGGGCGCCATGTCACTAGTTAAAAGGATCCATAACGCTGTTCCGATCTTCCCAAAATTAATTTTAAATTACTGTATTCCATTTAACTACGGGCACTCGTTAAAACATTCGCATTTTTTTTTTTTGATTACAACATTTTATTTTTACATTTCTGAATTCCATACGATAGCCTATTATATCTAGGTCATTACCGTACAAAATTATTATTATGCTATCTTGCACATTGAGCCGATAAAACTTTATTTTGATAGAAAATACAATATTTGAAATATTTATAATTGTCACAATATTCACTTGGGACAATATTTAAGTAATTTACGCTATGCGTACATAGCGTGATTTAAAAGTGAAACAATAAATACAGATAATACAGATAGGCTCGTATCGCCCTTTACGCATGTTTGGACAAGTTCTGATTATAGGATAAGTAATTGAATGCCCGAGTCAAACAAAATATATGAAATATACACGCAAATAGATAATATAGAGTTTGAAAAATATTATATATCAAAAATATAAAGGATTTGAGTGATTACATATGAAACAAAATGCTAAAATTAAGTTACAGGGATGTGGGTGTTTAAATAATTAAGATCTACAGGGATGTGGGTGTTTAAATATTCGAGGCTCCACGTTTGGGCAAGCCATGGACCCGGAAAAAAAAATTACTATGTAACGGTCAGAATCGTCTATCTCACTAACACACCGCAGAATTTAAACCCCAGACACGAAACTGAACATTCTAGGAGGGGTTGCCTTCTAGATATACTAAGTTCGAATCTAAAGCCCAAATTTCACAGCGCCATCTACATGATAACACATCTGGTGCCACTATTAGTATAACCTTTGACTGGTGCCTGGTGGTCAGGGAGAAACAAAAGACTCTATACTAAAAGAAGTTTGGGTGGCTATTTAACGTCTATGGATTTACAAAAGAAATGCAGAAAATATATATATATAGACCGAGACAGTGATAGGAATCAAATAAAATAAGAGATCAAATTTAGTTTTATATAATTTCACACAATTTATTTATATAAATATATATATAACGCCACTGTCTGCTTATATGAGACAGGGACGCGTATTAAATAATTGTTGGCATTATATTTCAATAAATGACTAAATGACAAAAGGTTTTAAAGCAAAGTGATATATTCTTATCCTTGGGCTAATAGTATTACGATAATGTGCTTGACGAGATAGGAACATGTGCGAGGTGCTTTGAGCAATTACACAAGTTTAAGAAAATATTTGGAAAATTAAGTGTTCTAAAATATTTATTGATTTCGAGAATAGCACGGACTAAAGCTTACTAAGCAACAAAGTGGGAATGGGATCAAAGCATTTATTTGAGAATAATAATAATAGAGTTGCATTGGGAGGTCAGTATTGCTGATAATGAATTTATTAAAGTTGGAGGGTGTGACACGTTTAAGTCACGGGTGCTTTGTAAAATAAATATAAAATAAAACAATATTGAATATCCGGAATGATTACGGTGGGTGTCTCGCCGCTAACCCTTAGGAAAGTATTTTGATGAACAGCCGAAACTTAGCAACTGTGTGACAATTGCGTTTAATTCCCAGGGGTGTCATTTGGGACACCATCTGCCTGGAAACCGCAAGCGTGGAGAGAACAGCCTTAGCCGTGTAAAGAATCCTTGGAAAAATAAAACAAAGCGGTCTCAACAACCAATTCATTTACCAGCAATACAAGACGAGTGTATATAAAACATACTGAATGGGTTTTACTTGGATTAAGAGAAATGCCCAATCAAATTCCCTGAAATTCATTTAAAAGGGTCCGCACATTCTCGACGTCATTGATGAACTTTATAATTAAAGTAGAACACGGTAATTAAAATAAGAAAATGCATGCTTGTGGGTTTGAAAAGTAAGTATAGATTTATATATGCAATCATGCATTAGGGGACACATTTAATCATTGACTTCGCACATACTCTTATATTAGATTAAAATCAATAACATATAGATTTTAAACTATGTGATTATATTATATTAAAAAAAAGAATCGCCCTCGAATGAGTGATTTGCAAGATAATAAAATTGGAAAATTATAAATTTAAAATATGCTATAATAGCGGCGTCCCACGTTCAACAAAGGGAATAGTTCACTCGGTCAAAGACGATTCTGACACATTATCATAATAAAATAAAAGAAAGCTTTATAAATAGAAAATATTAACCCAAGGATAGAGCAAAATGTTGAGTATATTTAAACACATTAAAGAAATACATAATGAAGTTATGTGAAATATAAGGAAAACAATTTTAAATAGCTATAGCATGTTAGTTAGGAATCACAAGAGCTCTTGGGTTAATTTAGGTTACCTCTGGAGACGCATTTGCAGGTAGATGTTCGGCAGGTTTTATAATTCAGCAACAAAATCTGGAATGTTCATATTTTTGGCAGCGGTAGCAGCAGTCCCGGGGTCCGTGTGATAACTTCCGATGGTATAGAGCAGCGGCTGACTATTCCGAGGGGACATAGCCATCTTAACGCCTCTACTTGGACATGTCAAGGTTAGCAAATTATTAGAATAGAACACAGAATGATTTCTCTTAGACACATTAGAATAAAAAACAACTAACTGGAGAACAAAAGAAAACCCTCCTTTTTATAGTAGAATTTAACAATAGAACTGCCCTGGAGCATTACAAAAATATCGGACTTATCAGCTGTAATTAAATCATCGGAATGTCTAAAGGAATTCAACATTAATTAATTTCTTTTGTTAATTTCTCTGTCGACATTCGAATTACAAACTAGATTTAGTTAAAAATTATTTTTATTAATTAAAGAAAACCTTAAGTGGACATTTGCTGTTTTTAGATAAACTTATACAACATTTACTAATTAAACTATTGTCCCTCATTTATTTTAACAGAAATATTTGGAATAACTCTTATTAAATTAAAGAAATGATTTTACTTTTTAAATTGCAATATTTGAATCTATTTACTAAACGAATATTTACTAAATGAATTTTATTTTAAATCAAAATATATTACGACGGTAATATATTTATAAATAGATTCAAACAAAATAACTTTAACAATTTATAATTTTGATATGTTTTAAAATGGATATCATAGTGTGTGCGCAATTACGACTTATATCACTTACTTTTTAATAAATGTAAATTATGTGAACAAATACATAATTCATAATATTTTATTTTATTTGGGAATAAGTTATATATATAATACGAGCATTGTGCTCGTGGTTTAAAATTAGGCGGGATTTTCGGTATATAAGTGTATTGCAGACACACTACGATAGATTGGGGTTCAAACTAAGGTATGAGGGTAGGAAGTAGGTGAGAAAAGGTGAAACGAAGATCTGCAAAGCAGACCTTACTGTTTCAATGCTAACACAAGTTGTATGGAAAGGTTTGCCTCTGTGAATAAGAAATTGAAAATGAAATATATGGGTGAGGAACTAACAGGGATCATCAACAACATTGACAAAATTAAGAGACTAAAATGGAGGAGTTGGTCTGGATATATTGTTAGAACAGATGGTAATAAATGGACATTTTAAGTCTTGAACTGGATTATAAAAAGATGGATGAAATAAGAAAGTTTTCTGGTTGGGTTATAGAAAAGAAAAGCTAGAAATCAGAGAAACTGATCAAAATAACTTCATCCTATAGTGGATTGATAATGGTGATGAGCTAATTATTGGATGTTACTTCGGGTATGAGTATCTATCTCTAGTTACTCTTAACTAGAGGGGAAAACTGCTTAAATTCTTACTACTTGTTAATTAGCAAACACAGTGTAAAATGCTTTATTCCTCATTGTTCTTCTACAAAAAAATGTTCAGTAAGCTCTTTAAGAATTAACGTTATCAATTAAGCAGGAATCAGCATCGGAGATTAATCTTTCGCATATAAACTGAAGCATTTGTATTTGTTTTAATTATTTATATTGATAGGTTTATTCTTCAAATAATTTGCTACACTTCATTGTTTATAAATTTTCTATATACTAATTTGAAATAGAATATTATTTTTTAGCTTTATTTTTATTCAAAATAAATCCTTTTTTTTTTTCTTTTCATTTCATTATCTATTTTTTTTTTTAAAAAAATAAAATTTCAAAAATCCATTTCTATGCACTTGAATACAGTGATTTTTATAATCTTTTATTTTCTTTCACTAACAGTTTCAATTGAATCACAATCTTCATCAGAACTTTTCTAAATTATTTTTTGCTCACTTAAATCTACAGGAGTTTTATCATATGCTCAAAATTTATTCATAATATTTGAAGATTTTTACAAGAGTATAATTTTATATCTTTTTTAAATCTTAGAAAAACTCTAGGTTTTTATTAAATATGTATTTCATGCTGAACCAGCACTCATCTCTTTCACATAGATGTGATCATGTTTATCAGTTGTATAAGATTGCGTGCATAACTGTACGGACCTTGAAAGTCTGAGTTTAAGTCCCTTATAATTACATTAAATTTAGTATAACAATATACTTATATTTGAATATTATTTATATATATGTATAAGACAATCCAGACATTTTATTGCAATACATTTAAAAAAGCATGAAAGAAATATTAAAATAACTAATCAAATAATTTGCTGTTTAATAGAGATTATATTTAGACATTTCTTTTTAATAAAGTTAATTATTTTATCCAAAATCATAAATTATTTAAATGCATTGTATTTTTCAATTTTAGGATATTCTTACATTAAAATATCATATACCTAAAGAGATTAATCTACTTGAAATTTTTGTCCAATCAGAAGCCATTTTTAATATATAACTTTTTTATTGTGACCTATCACAATTTCTCACTTTAATAACTAATATTAGATTTTCACTGAATTTAAATTTTATTTTTAAAAATGTTCTGCTAAAGCCAGAAACTGATATGAAAGTGAGGATTTAAATGCACTACCATCTGGTGATTATTAATTACTAAAGCTTACTATAGATGATACTAAAATAGAGAGCTGCTTTTCTTTTTATTATGTATTGTGTAAACTAAAGAATTAAGTAATTTATTATTAGTGTTCCATCAAGATTAGAATGATATATTAAATAGTTTATATTTTCTCATACAACAAATCTATCAAAAATAAATATTTATATCAATGAATATTATGAAAACCCACATGTAGCTATAAGTTGCTGCAAAAAATCTTAACAAATTTCAATACAGAAAAAGCATAATTATTGAAATAATTTATATATTCAATCTTAGAACTATATATTTTTATATTATAAATGGTGGATAAATTTTAAAATGTATTAAATGTTAAGTTATGTATCCTGCTATAAATATGCATAATTTTTTTTTATGAAATTGATATGTAGTTTTATATTTTAGAATTCTCCTGTCAGATCACATTATTTCTGGCCCATTCTTGTTCATCATCGAAACAGTAGAAATAAAGAAAACATCTTGAAAATCTTAGCTATTATTCATGAGCTATGTAACAAAGCAGATACCGATACCTTTGTTGACTATGTGTTTCCTGCTTTTGAATCTTCAACTATAGAAGATATTGTAATGGATATTAAGGTATATTATTTATATATTAAGTTTTAATGCCAAGGCAGTGAAATAATACATTTAAGTGCTAACTCAAAATCTTCTAAAACATATTAATTTGCAGTTATTATTATCTTATTTAATTAATAATTTGTTGATATAAGTTTATATTAATTTTAATATACTTCATTAGTGATGAGATACTATTCTTAAATTATTAATTATATATCTTATTTAATATTCTTTGAAAAAATTTCTTTAAATTTTTAATATTTATCACCATCATCATCATCCCGCCGCCGCCACCACCACCAAAGTTATTCAATATATGCTCATTTTTTTAAAAACTTTTTCCCATTTTATTTCATATATTTATTTTCTTCACAACAACTATCATGCAAGCATAATCGATATCAGTGTTTTTAGTCTCGTTATGTATTTTAATCATTATTGTTAGATTTTGATACATTTTATACAAGATTTTATAATAGTATGCATCTGTCTTATAATGTTCTAAAGTTTTAATTACTGCAGAAATCTTTATAGAATCACATGACTTTTTGTAATCCATAAACTTTTTTTTGAAATGGTGGTCAAATTCCTCAGTCTTTTTATAAAAATTCTCTTTATATTTGAATGTGATTTTTTTTTTACTGTAAACAATTTTATACTCAGGTTGTTATTATTTATTGATTTGAATTCAGAGTTTTCTGTCAATGAATTATAATGTTGTCAATTAGTATCTTATGTGGCTAAAACACTGTTAGTTCTTTAATCCCTAAACTTTTTCATCTTTCTGAAATGTCATTTTTTTCAATCATGTGATATATTTGTATCTTTTAATTATTTAGTTGATAATTTTGCCAACAATTTTTCTATAATGATTTCATCATTTCAAGGAACTTTTTCATTTTTTATATATTTTAATTGTATATTTTATCTCTTCATTTAAAATAAAACATGAGGCATTTCAAAAGATATTGTAATTGCAAGGGAAACTTTGTTTTCTTTTACAAGCTTAATAATATCATTTGTCTTTTTACTAATATTGTTATCTTTTTTCTTAATGCTGAAATAACATTCTTTTCAATGCCAAGATTTCTTTTTATATTTTTGAGATTTTTATGATCTATACAACTTTCCTTACCAATTTGCAGTAATATTTATATCAGGATATCATTAACTCTTTTCTATACCATTTTACAAAATTCTGGATGTTTAATTTTTTTAGATTGTTTTCATTTATTTTATATTTCTTTTTTTTTTTTTTTTTTTTGGAGGGTGGAGAGCAATATTGCTTTGTCAGCAATTAAAAAAACTTTAATTAATTGGTACTCTTTGTATGAATGTATGATAACTATCGTTATTAGAATATCTATTACATTTTTATTGATCTTGTTTGTGCATGACCATGTTAAAGTCTATTAACATTTTAAAATTTTAGATTTATCAATTTTGGCTTAAATTCATTGAAGTATTCTTATACTTCTTTACCATTGCCTTAACACATACTTAATATCACTTTCTTTGTTGTATTTTTTAAACACATTCAGTCTTAAAATCCGTAGGCTCTTTGATATTTATTTATTGATATTTATTAAATCCATAGGTTCTTTTTAATCAAAATATAACCCAGTTCTATTAGGATTTCATATAGATATTTTCATGTTTATTTCCTTTTTGGACTTTTATTAAGAAATAATTAGTAATCTATAATAAATCAAATTTATTTTCTTTCAATTCTATCTCCATATACAAATTTTTATAGCACTTTCATTTTCATTTTTAGCATTAAAATCAATATGTGATCTATTTGAATACATTTTTTACATCTATCTAATTTTTTTATTTCTGAATAAGAACCATGAAGTATAAATCTGGTGTTTGTTATCTTCTATTAAATTAACTAACTATTTAATTTAACAAAAAGTTTTTTTTCATCCATGTTTGTTTCAAATATTTTAATCTTTAAATAAATACATTTCCATTTTTCAAATAACTTATTGATCATTTTGTCTAATTTCACAAAATCTGAAAACCAGTCCTTTTTTTACTATTTTTACAATTTATTCACATAAAATTAATCTTTAGTTGTAATAAAAAGTCATTATTGAATAACAGAATTGGGTAATTAAGTGATCATTAGCCCTCTCTGATTTTAGTTATCAAACACTTTTTTAGATAACAGCTTAATAGCTTCAGAATAGGAAGGCCATGATTTATTTTTGTCCATCTTAAGTATAAATTTTTTTAAAAATTTGAACATTTAGATTACAGATATTTTCATACATCTTGTTCTCACATATGTCTAACTATTATCTCTATGGAAAACTAAGACTACTATGGGATTTTTTTTATCTTAAATTCGGAGATAAAAGCCAGTAAATTTACTGTCCCTGCTTGATACACATTGATGGCATGCCACATATATTCATTTACTATGGGAGTAATAATATTTATTTGCCTTTATGTTTTAGTGCAGTGGCAGAGTGGCAAACTCTGGGCTTCAAAGCTCATCATTGTGGTTCCATCTTTACCATTCCAATGTTTAAATTTTCAAGCATTAAACCATTTGATTATTTTTATTTATCTATTTTTATTATTTAAAAAAAAAATTATAAAAAAAAAAGGAAATCAATTGATTAAATTAGAAAGGGAAAATGGATAGAACATATATTAAGAAGAAAGTATAGTTTAATGAAAGATGTTTTAGAAGGAATGGTGAATGGAAGCAAGACTAAAGAACAGAAAAGATTGACATTGTTGGATGATATAAGAGATAGGACGAGTTGTGTGGAATTGAAGAGAATAGAATGGAAAAATAGATGAATTGATGTGACTACTCTCCGAATCTGTCCACAGGACAGAATACTTTTGATGATGATTAGAAATTAAGCATTTGATTTCTTTAAGACCTCAAAAAAAAAATTAAAAGTTTTTATTTTAATTAATAACATTTTTTTTTCCATAGCCAATTAAAGAGATATTGTTTGTTTGTTTTTTTTAATCAGTTCAACTTATGTAAGGTAGATTCTTCCAGCTTCAGTACTTAGAAATTTTTGTAATAATTTTGTGTTATGTAAATAATTTCAAGGGATTAGAGTAATTATAAATTATATTTTACATTTAATTTACAGTAATGTTAATTTTATTTGCATATTTAAATTATATTTTTAAAAGTGTTTTTAATGTTATTTATTGTTAGAATCTTGGATATTCTCTTGATGATATTGTTAATCCTCTAATTACATATTTAATCAACCAGCAAGATTTTAAAAAAGCATTAGATATTAGTAAGTATTTCTAATGTCGTATTTGGAATTTTATTTTGAGAGAAAAAGTAGAATAATTATTTTCTATTTTTTTTTATTTTAGATAATAAGTTTAAAATTAATTTGGACATGCCTCTCCTCATTTCTGCTCTGTCTCGCCAATGCTTTACAACTGCTGATGAGATAAGCTGTGTTGAGGTAAAATAGTGTTATATTTTTACTTTCTTTATTTTAAACATTATTATTTATTCTTTGCATTAATCAAAAGTTTATTCCTAATTTAATTAATATATATTAAAATCAATAAACATTTAATCTATTGTTTCTTAAGATACTGCAGAAAATAAACGAACTATGACCAAAATCCTAATAAATTTGAAAATGAGGACAATTTAATGATTTTTTTTACTGACATACTGCATTTATCATTTTCTTAAAAGTATGTGTGTGTATATATATATATAATCTTAATGCCATGTGTTTAAAAATTCTAGGTTCCAGTATTCTTTTTTTAATAAATTTGAAAGACTTAAATTTTTGCTACTTTTCAGTTTCATCTAGCTATTCAAGTTAGAGAATTTAAAATAATTTAAAATATTATCTGGACGAAGTAAAAAATAGACAGATTGCTAATAGGCAGTTTCAGGCAATAAACAAAACGTAGAATAAAAGAAAGTTTAAAATATTTTTTTTGAAAATTGAAATCATAAACATATTTTTAGAAATTGTATTTTATATATATTTATTTTATTTATGAAAATTTAATTGCTAGAACATTCTATAAGATTGAATATATTAATTAAATTATAATAATATTTAATATTAAACTAATTATATATTCATATACAATAACAACATTTGTAGGTTATTTCAATTTTAAAAAATATTTATAATATAATATATTGCACCAGATTGTAATTTTTCAATGATAGATGTGGAAAAAATGACTTAAAAGAATAATTTGTATTACTGAAAAAGAAGGATATATATGCATGACCAATGGGTCAAGCATTCATTATTTATAAATTTATACATTCCTAGATAGAGTAAATTATACTAAAAAGATTGCAGTCAATGGTAACATTTGATCACAGTTCTTCATTATTTCCTGAAACATATGACAATTCTCCATACAAGCAATGGTGGTTGTATCATTTAGAGAATAATAAAATCACCAAATAAGCATTTTTGATATTTAAATTGTATGAAGATGTTATTGTCTTTCAAATTTGAAGTTAAAACAAATAAATGTAAACTTGAAGTTGATATTACTTATGCATTTATATTTTTTCTTATCAGTATTCTTTTATTTAAACAAACATCTATTTTCATTTAAGGAATATTTTAAACTGCTATCAGTATTTTTATATTTTGATTTTATAAAACTTAATTTGGCACCAGGTGCTAATATAATAGCTTTTCATAATGTATATGCTACTGAAACAGTGAGATTCGTATTCGAATCTCAAGTTTCACCTTTTTCTGTCGTCTCTCACTGACCGATCTATCCCACTCAAATTTAAACTTTTTGGTATCGAATTGTGTGTGTAACAATATTAAAAATGTATAAATATATGTAGAATTCAACATAAACACGCACACATTTCGATCTCAAATTAAAGGCAATAAATACGGATAAAATAATATAATTTAGATTTCTTGTAGCTAAATAAATTTTGTGTAATATTAATCATTTATTTTGAATTTTATAAAGTTCGTATTTGTTGCTTAGTTTAAATTTCGTTAAATAATAATTCTAACAAAATCTGATGCAATAATTAATTAAAGTTAAAATAATTTTATTCCCTTTTGTCTTTGAAAATTTAAAAGCATCGATCAGTGACAGATAATAAATTAATTATAGCAAAATTCCAAAAGAATGTAATTAACGAAGGTAAAGAAAAACAAACAATAGCACAGCAAATTTCTTTCTAATTAAAACCAGCAGAGCATTGAATATCCTGAGGTCAAGATAAATAAAACCTAAAAATATCTCAACAGAAAAATTAAAAGATCAAGATAAGAAAAAGGAGGCCATCTTAGAATTGCTGGAGACTTTCACTTGAATTTTAGCTTTGCTCTCGAGTGGAGCGTCTAAAATATCTTAAATAAATTAATACTGCAAGGTATGACCAAGTAAGCACCGAAATTATTCTCCACCGGGAGATGGCCCACTATATGCCGAGCTTCACCTTGCCCATCGTAAAAACCCCAAAATGATCTGCTGCCTGAAATAAACAAGAAAGCCGCTGCTGTTAAAAATCAATAAAACAACATGCCCAGGACAAGAAAGAAAACTTCTAATTACGAACAATCTGCTATTAAACCAATGGACGAAAACATCTTATAAAACAGGTACCTGTGTGTGTATTCCAAATTATAGAGTACTCTAGTAATAATAAGCTATAGCTCATCTCCTATTATTTGTATAACTTCTAAATGTTAAAATTGTAATTTTGAGAAACTAAAATTTGAGAATTCATGTAATCTGTAAATTTCTCGCATAATCTAGCTTACCCTCCCTCTATCACTTCTTAGGTGTGTATTTCTTAAATCTACATTTCATTTATAATTATCATTGAAATATTACCTTCTCATAATTATCTTAGTTTTAAAGCTAAATCCATAATCGCTTGAACTGTGAATGCGTGTCGAATTATCACTAATATTTGCTTTTATAAATAACTTAAGTTTCATATAAATCGACACGCATTCAAAGAATCAGTTATTGTAATGCATGGTCTACTCCTCCGTAATAGCTGGCATACTCGCTGTAATAATTCCCTTTTTAGATATTTTTTTATTATTAAATGTTAATGAATAATTATGTAAATTTCATTTCTTTGAGAGTCACCAATTTTCTTTCAGTCAACGGTGATAATGTTAGGCCGAGTTTGAAATCTAGTTAAATATTCCCACAATCTTTTAGATATTATACATGTGTTACGTTTGAAGCCCCGATGGCTCATTCCACGCCGTGAATACTCCGGATTCTCTAGGGTTGAATTAACCCCAGTCGTCCTACACAAGCGGACATGATAATGTTCCCGTAGGGCTTGACGACCGTCACGCAGCCAGCTGGCAAATTGCGACACGGACCGCTTGTCCCTGGTTATGCTCATGTGACACCTTACGTCTTCGGGTCGCGGCAGAGACCAACCCGAAACCCTTATAACTTATTCACGGCATTGCAGTTTCAGCGCTGCCATTTTACATCGCCCTTCTAAGGCGTACCATGTGTTCTTTTATTTAGTTCATTATTCTCTCTGTCACTCCGCCTCGGCATTATCTTCGTCATATACTCTCAAATAAATGTTTGCCCTTTGTCGTAAAATAAATATTTTATTAAATAAATGTATGTCCGCCATTACTGATGACTCTTGCAGTGCAAAGTATAAATTCCTTACAGCACGCATTAGAAATACTCACTCGAGAACCCTAGGTAGCTAGATTACGCCTTCATATAAATAAATGCTCCAGATAAATAAATGTATTTTTATATATATAATATTATCAATTAGCTGTTGAGACTTTGAATTTAAAATATGATTAATCATATTAATAATGTTTTCTTTTATTAAATACGTAAATAAATAATTCTAAATATACGTCTGTAGTTAGGTTTTCATTTATTCGATGCCCATTATAGACATTTCCTCGATTATATATATTAATTAATATTCGTTTGATTGTTGGCCAACTCGGAAACAAAACCCATGAATCTCGTGCATCTCCCTGACCCCCGTGCCTAAAGAGGTGTTTACTTATGTCGCATCAGAGGCGTTATTCCATAGATTGTATTGTGGAACCGATAAACTATGTTCGAACTCAGTATTACCGGTGGCTTCGCTACTCGATGGTGCTGCTGTTCTGTGTGGTGGTCGAATTCTGCAATATGTTAACGAGATACACGTGTTTTGACTGTTACACTACAAGCAAGCCATAAAGATAAATATCAACCATTTCTCTTCCTTAATATCAATAAATTATAATTAGTACATACATTATTTCTCATTGTCTTAAAACAACTATTTTCAATATAGTGAAATTTTTTATTCAATAAATTAATATTTGACAAATGAATTTATATTTCTGAAGGAAAAAAAATAGTAAAATTAAAAATGATATACTAAAGTATATTATTAAAGCAGTCAGTTTTTAATATAATAGCACTCATTTATTATTATAATGTTGGTAACTCAATTGTCATTCTCATCAATATATGAACTGTCAGTTGACTTTATCAAATAATATTGTCATTAATATAATATGCTGGCCATACAATCTTTTAGGATTCACTAGTTTTACCTTCTAATTGTTAGTCATTTGGCTGTAGGATATTTAAAAGGCTGATTGTCATTCACAGTAGCTCACCAGCAATCAACCAGAGTTATCCTTAATTGACCCTTCATCCAGTGCATTTGCTGATCATATTGGTTGTATTGCCAGATAAACTGTCTACAGGATGGTCATCTGACTACCTAAAGAAATCCTAATTTTCAAATTATTTGAAAAAAAATCTACTGCACTCTGGATTCTAATCTTAAGTTGTGGTTATAGAAAAGTAATTCACTAATCTTATATCATAAGCTCTGAAGATAATCATAGAAAATTTTTTTTTAATCTGTTTTTAATTATATGGACCCTTGTTAAATGATAATTTCATGATTAATCAGATATTTTAAATCTGACATTTATATAAAATATGCACCTTTAGATAGTCGGTCTTCTCATTTTTTTAACCCAGATTTATATATATCTCTTTGTTATTAAAATACAAGTAATACACAGCATATTTTAAAAGTTCTCAAACAGTATTTTTGTTTCACCTTATTGAAGGTCTTTGTAGAAAGTGAACAAAAGATTAATATGTCAGATACCAAAATATATTTTAATTTTTTACTGAAATTTTTAAATGAGGTATATTACAGCACAGTATTTATTTAACTGTTGACATATGTAAACAAAAAAAGACATCAAGAAATTAAGATGCAAATAAAATTACTTAAATATTATTCAAGTACCAGTTATATTAAATAAAACAAGAAATTATATACTTCTTTTTGCACTTTAATAATACTTTTTATTTAAAATGTTTGATAGTTTACAATGGTTAAGATGGGAGTTTTTTTTTTTTAAGAATTAAAATTCTGAAGAAAACTGCTGAAGTATTGAAATTGTAAAATGTCTTTATAAAAAGCGTTGTTAAAATTATAAGAGGAAGTGTATAATTTACTTTTTTATTTAAAATAAGCAGTGCAAAAAGATTGATAATATTGAACTAAATGTATTACTTTCTATCTCGTCAGTTCCATTAGAAGAAATGACCATGCCAGAAATCGATCTTCAGTATTAATAACAAAAAAATAAGAATAATTACTTCCTTTATTTCAGTATAGATAAACTCTAATTTGATAAATTTAGGAAGCATTTCTTCCATAGAAAATGAAGAACTATGTATTATTTTACTGGTTTGGAATAAATCGTAGCTCATAATGTTAAGCCTCTATACTTGAATCACAGGAACTGTATTTCTTGCTTAAGAAAATTAATTGGCATCTGATTTTCACTTTATATAAATGTATGATAGTCTCTTGTTATCCCCATTTATTTAATTCAAAGGCTTCAGACAAATTCTTGAAGTCCATGAATATTATTGAACTCTATATGTTTATTTTACTTTTAATATGTATATACACTTACCTGAGATACAATTTAATTTAACACACTAAGTCATCAACAAAAATAATGAACATGAAAATAGAATAATGTAACCATGAAGAAGTAATAAATTTAGAGATAGAATATTCATTTTTGTATGTACTGTACTAAAAATCAATGTGACGGAGTGTGTTCATTTGTCACATGTTTTTAGTACAGTAGTACATACAAAAAATGAATATTCAATCTCTAAATTTATTACTTCTTCATGGTTACATTGATATTTTCATGTTCATTATTTTGACTTTAATTGTGTTAAATTAAATTATCTCAGGTAAATGTATAACCCGTATTAAAAGTAAAATAAATATATAGAGTTCAGCCATGGACTTCAGAATTTGTCTGAAAACATTTAATTAATAAAAATAAGGGTAAAAGGGAGTCTTGTCTCCCTAAAGTGAAAATCGAAATGCCAGTATTTTCTTAAGCAAAATGCGAAGTTCCTGTGATTATGAAGGCTTAGCATGAGCTACGATTATTTATAAAAAATAATACATAGTTCAACATGGAAGAAATGTCTAGAATTTATCAAATTAAGAACATCTACTACTGAAATAAGGAAAATGAGTATTCTTACTGTTGTAATACTGAGAAGACGTGTTCTAATGAATTCATTTTATTCTAATGAAACTGAAGCAAGATAGAAAGTAATACATTTAATATTCAGCTCAATCTTTTTGCACTCTTGGCTTTAAATAAAAAAAGTAAATTATACACTTCCTCTTATAACAAGAGAAAGACATTTTACAATTTAATACTTCAGCAGTTTTTCTTCAGAATTTGAATATTAAAAAGCCCATTGTAAACATCAAACATTTTAAATAAAAGTATTATTAAAGTGCAAAAAAAAGAAGTATATAATTTCTTTATATAACTGGTACTTGAATAATATTTAAGTAATTTTGTACATCTTTTTGTTTATGCAGTTAAATAAATACTATTGTAATATACCTCATTTAAAATTTCAGTAAAAAAACCAAAAATATATTTTGGTATCTGATATATTAATACACTTTCGCCTGCCTTCCGATAGGTGAACCTTGTTTGAAACTTTTAAAATATGCTGATATTATTACTTGTATTTAATAACAAGAGATAAATCTGGAGTTTATGAGGAAGACTATCTAAAGGTGCATATTTATGTAAATGTCAGATTTAAAATATCTGATTAAATATGAGTAACTGGGATTATAATTAAAAACAGATTAAAAAAAATCTATGATTATCTTCAGGGAAAACATGACTATAAAGATTAGTGAATTACTTTTTTCTACCAACAACTAAGATTAGAATCAGAATACAATGGATTTTTTTGAAATGTTTAAAATTAGGAACCTTTTAGATTGTGAATGACCATCCTATGTAAGCAATACAACCAATGATCAGCTTAAGTAAACTGCAGTTGATTGCTATTTTGTAGTGGTATCAATATCCTACAGCCAAATGACAACAATTAGAAGGTAAAACAATTGAATCCTAAAAAGATTAATAGCCAGCATATTAATGACGTATTATTTGGTAAAGTCAACTGACAGTTCGCTATATTGATGGGAATGACACAATTGGTTGCCAACATTATAATAAATAGTGCTATTAAGACCTTTAATAATATACTTTAGTATATCATTTTTAATTTTATATTTTTCCTTCCAGAAAATAATAAATTCATTTGTCAAATATTTATTGAATAAAAAATTTCACTATATTAGAAAAATAGTTGTTTTTAAATTTAATGTATATGTACTAATTATAATTTATTGATATTAGGAAGAGAAAATGGTTGATATTTACATCTTTTGTAACTGTATGATATAATATCCAATAAAAATATCGTTAACATATTGCGGGAATTACGACACCACACACCATCGTAAGTAATATATATTTGGCTTTGCACTCGTTTCCTAATGGAATGCGCTTCTGATCGCGGGTATAAGCACATAAGCAGGCACGCGGGGATGTGCGATTTCGAAGTTATTAACTAATCAAAAACGAATATTATTAATATAATCGAGAAATGTCAAAGAAAACATATATGTAGTTAATCATATTTTTAATTTTTGAAGTCTCAACAACTAATTGTGTATTATATATATAAAAATACATTTTGGAGCATTTATTTATATGAAAGCAGTGAATGCGTGTATTTATACTTTACTTTCATCAGTAAGCGTGAACCTTGTATTTAATAAAATATTTATTTTGCGACAAAAGACAAACATTTGACTGAGTATATGGCGAAGATATGCGAATGGCTAAGAGGAACTAAACAAAGAACGCATGAAATGCATAGAAGGCGATAAATAAATACAATACAAGATGATAAGATATAAGAATTTATCCTACTAGCGACAAATAAAAGGTATCTATGGCACCTAACAGTAGCTGGCATGCGTGGCGTCGTGCAAATACGAGTATTAGCTCATGTCGACTATTGCTAAGTGTAGCCTAGAAAATCAGTATTCCGCGAGCGTGTAGAGCGCTCGAGACTCCAAGCATTATTTACTATATAAGATTGATGTTAACTAAATTTAAAACTAAACTCTTGTCTCACCCGTTGATGAAGAAAATTGGTGACTCTCAAAGAAATGAATTTACATAATTATTCATTAACATTAATAATAAAAAAATATCTATGGAATTAATCCACAGCGGTATATACATATGCGAGGAGAGGGGATGGCTGATTCTTTAGTGCGTGTCGATTTATATGGAGCCCTAAGTTATAAAAGCAAATATTAGTGATATATTCGACGCGCGGATTCGAAAGCTGTTTGAACTTTCAAAACTAAGATAATTATCCCCCATGATAATTATAAATGAAATGTAGATTTAGAAATACACACCTAATTTTGGAAGTGATAGAGCGTAGTATTTCCAATGAGAGATTACATGAATTCTCAAATTTTTAGTTTCTCAAAATTAGCATTTAGGATTATACAAATAATGGGAGCTACTCTTTATTATTACTAGAGTATAGATTACCCCTGCTTTTATGTTTTAAAATTCCATTAGTTTTCTTTTTTCTTGTCCTGAAATTATTGTTTTATTGATTTTCCCCTTTTAACAGCGAGCCTTTTTCTTGTTTATTTCAGGCAACAGAAGTTTTCTGTCGTAAAATCGGCTTCGTGGGCCCCATCTCCCGGGTCTTACGATTGCTATCTTATTTTTACGGCTATATTAATTTATTTAAGATATTTTAGAGCGGCTCCTCGAGGCAAAATTCAAGTGGCAACAATGCCTAGATGGCCTCCTTTTCTTTATCTTGATCTTTCTAATTTTCTGTTGAGATATTTTTAGGTTTTATTTATGCTTGACTGTGTAATCTCTGCTGGTTTTAATTAAGAAAGAAATTTGCTTAACTATTATTTGTTTTCTTTACCTTAAGTTAATTACATTCTTTTTGGAATTTTGCTATAATTAATTTATTATCTGTCACTGACCGATACCCCCCCCCCCCCACAAAGGAACTCGCGGCTTTAACTTTAATTAATTATTGCATCAGCCCTGTTTATTTATTGGAATTTAAACTAAGCAGCAAATGCGAACTTATAAAATTCAAAATAAATGATTAATATTACACAAAATTTGATCTAGCTACAAGAAATCTAAGAATTATATTATTTTATCGTATTTGTATCCTTTAATTTGGATCGAAATTGTGATGGCGTGTTTATTGTTGAATTCTACATATATTTATACATTTTTATTGTTGTTACACACACTTGGTCGATTACACAAATAAATGGTGTTGATAGATCGGTCAGTGGGAGCGACAGAAAAAATTGAAACTGAGATTGTTAGTCACGAATAATACCAGTAAGCATATACATTATGAAAAGCATATTAGCACCTGGTGCCAAATTAAGTTTTATAAAATCAAAATATAAAAATACTGATAGCAGTTTATACATATAGATGTTGTTTAAATAAAGGAATACTGATAAGAAAAAATATAAATGCATAAATATATCAACTTCAAATTTATTTATTTTAACTTCTTATCTCTCATGAGCTAAATATCAAAAATGTATGTGTTTAAATATTCTCTAGAAATGACATATGGAAGGTATCGCGCTCAGGAAATAATGAAGAACTGTGATCAAATATTTACCATTGACTACGGTCTCACATCTTAGGAATGTATAAATTTATAAATAATGAATGCTTGACCCATTGGTGGCTTTTTCGGTAATGCAAATTGTCTTTTTAAATCGTACATCTATCATTGAAAAATCTGAATATAATATATTATATTATAAATATTTTAAAATTAATAACACAAATGTTGTTATTAATATATGAATATATAATTGAATTTAATATTAAATATTATTATAATTTAGTGGCTATATTCAATCTTATAGAATGTTCTAGCAATTAAATTTTCATAAATAAAATAAATATAAATACAATTTCTAAAATATGTTTATATTTCAATTTTCAAAAAAATATTTTAAACTTTCTTTTTATTCTACGTTTTGTTTACCTGAAACTGCCTGTGCTAATCTGTCTATTTTATAAAATTCAGATAATATTTTTAGAGCCTTTTTATACAACTTGAATGGGCTAGATGAAACTGAAAGTAAAGAGTAGAGTCTTTCAAATTTATTAAAAAAAAGATGGAGACCTAGAATTTTTAAAAATTATATATATATATACACACACATACTAGAAAATTGACAAATGCGTATGTCAGTAAAAAAAAATCATTCTCATTTTCAAATTTATTAGGATTTTGGTCATGAATTAAAATTTATTTTCTGCAGTATCTTAAGAAACAATAGATTAAATGTTTATTGATTTTAATATATATTAATTAAATTAGGAATAAACTTTTTGATTAATGCAAGAATAAATAATAATGTTTAAAATAAAAGAAAATACTAACTATTTTGTACAGTATTTATCTCATCGGTAGTTGTAAAAACATTGAAGACAGAGCAAGGAGAGAGATTAATTTTAAACTTATTATCTAAAATAAAAAATGAAAATAATTATTCTACTTTTTCTCTCAAAATAAAAATTCCAAATACGGCTCATTAATATCTAATGCTTTAAAATCTTGCTGGTTGATTAAATTGGAAAGTTGTAATATCATCAGAGGAGTATCAAAGACACTTTTAAAAATATAATTTAAATATGCAAATAAAAATTAACGACAACAAATTAAATGTAAAATATAATTTATAATTACTCTAATCCCTTGAAATTATTTACATAACACAAAGTATACAAAAATTACATAAGTTGGGCATAGGCAAACAATATCTCTTGGTGGCTATGGAAAAAAGGAAATGTTATTATTAAAATAGAAACTTTAATTTTTTTGAGTGTAAAAGAATCAAATGTGAGCTGTCATCATCAAAGTATTCTGTCCTGTGGACAAAGACCGGAAGAGTAATTCACATCAATTCATCTATTTTTCCATTCTGATATAGCCAATTCCACGCAACTGCTCTTAATCATCAACAATGTCGAATTCTTTAGTCTTGCACCCTGCCATTCCTTCTAAAGCATCTTTCTATACTTTCTTAATATGTTTACTCCGTGCCCTTTTTTGAATTTAATCAATTGATTTCCTTTTTTATAATTTTTTTTGAAAAATAGATAAATCAAAAATAATCAAATGGTTTAATGC
>JAQFVV010014960.1:0-23138 GCA_028023455.1 Epiperipatus broadwayi | reverse complement strand
TGTAAGTATTAAAACAGAAGTAACTGTAATCCCCTTCCTTTCATGGATATGGATAAACTAATAATTTACTATCAATAAACAAAAAAAAAAAATTAAATTTATTGATCTGTTATAATGCAGAACATGAACTTTGTGCATTAGTTTAATTTAAGTATAGTGACAAACAATTTTAAAATCACTAATATACATTTAGAGGATTACAGCAGGGCATCGTTTTTAACAACCATTAAATACTCAATGAAATGTCAGTGTAATAATTGTAAGTATAAAAAAAAATCATGGTTTATCATACATGAAATTAAATGGAAGTAAGTTATGTGTAAAATAATATTAAATCATCAATAAATGCAAAAAGTAGAATGATACATATATTCTTTTTTTTCTCATGTGTCATAGCATCAGCCGGGAAGCGAACCCGCTATCCCGGGACAACTGCTTGTAAAGCAGCTGTCGCTGACCTCTCGACCACCGATGCTTGACAACACATATTCTTTTAGCTCTAATCCTCCGAATGTTGTAATGTATTTAAATCAAGCTAATATACAGACTTCATGCTCTATATTACAAAACATCAATAAATGTATGCTGAAATACCATCAAAGCTAAATAGATGGTATTATTCTTTTTCTTTTTGTTTATTGATAGTGAATCATTAGTTTATATATAGCTGGGGCGAGTTGTAATTCATATGCATTAGGTTACAGTTATTTATATTTATCGTGTTTATTTTATGATGTAATTTTAAATTTGAGATAACAGAATAAACTTAAGAGATGGAAAGCAATAGAAAATTACTATTGTTTATAGTACCTTATTATTGAACTCTTCGAGATTGTAACTTTATATACACATTCTTTATTTATTTATTTTTAGAACTTAAAGTAAAAATTTCATCATTAAAGTAGAATTTGTAAAAATTTTTTTTTAAATTTATTTAACATTTACAATTTGTTTCCATTATTTATTCCACGAATTGACACAAGTAATTTTCTTCTATCGTTTTTTTCTCCTAATGAAACTTAGTTCTATCACGATAAATGGACATGCTAAAAATTTATCTTTTCCTTTAAATTACAACACTAATTTCCTACCAATCAACACTATAAAACTTAATATATCTGACAGTGACTTATTTAAAGTGGAAGACTTACAAGTTAATTCAAGTTATTTATTAATGTATTTTTTTCCTCAGTTGTCTTTTAAAATATCAAAGTAACAAATCCTTTCAAATATTTCTAATTTAGTTAGTTCATCATAAAAATTTAATATATTTATATACATTACATTTTCAAAATTACAGTACTTTTTATGTGAAAGTTAATTAGTAAAGTAATAATAATTAATTTAAAGCCATATTATATATATAATCAATATAATGAGTGTCATCTAGGGCGGCATACTGATCAAATCAATGAGTATGATTGCTTGTGAATGTTGATAAGAAACACCACTTTTCTAAAATAGAAAAATAAGCTCATAGAATCATGAAATACATATAAGTTATGATTAGTTAAACAGGTCAAAACTAATCACACCGTGACATAACTTTTACACACTAAATATTTATACGAATTTAGTCAATTAGAGTGCTATATTGAAAAAAATTAAGCAATTTTGAATTATTCTTTCCTCGAAGTCAAAACAAAATTGTTCTAAGTATAAGATCACTACAAATATTTTCCCAAAGACTTTATCATGTGTTTGAAATATTATTATTCAGTTATTTATAGTTAAAATCTGCAAAGCGCACGTGCAACAGCTTAATGCTGTTTAACTATTACAAATCTTTGTGGAATGTGAACCTAACTAAAAGTGATTAACATAACAATGAATAGCTGCAGGATCATTATTAGACTAAAAGTGAAAATGAATGATATACAAGTATTTAGGTACAAAATCAAATGACAAATCAAGCATAAACAAACATTTCGTTGTATTCCAGAGAATTGTGAAACAGAAACCTGTACAATTTAAAGCTTATTTTATTGTGAAATTTACAGACTAAAATTTTTGCATAAATCATACTAAATGGAACTAAGTTAATAATTCTAGCCATTATTTTATGCAAGAATACTGTACCGGTCAAAACCCACCACCACCGCAAGTCAAATCGGATTCCAACTCAGCTTAACCAAAACTGAATTCAAACCCAACTCAACAGCTCAGATAGCAGAAATCGGCAGCACAGTGCTATGCGCCAAGAACTAGCTCCACGGTTGGTGAGGACTAGAGACCCTTTTACTGACACGAATATCAATTAACTTTGACTACTTTTAAATCGAATCATATGTATGTTCGGGTTGCCAACACAGATAGCGGGTATGAACATTTAAATAATTATAAAAAGAATGATGAACTAAGAAACCAAGTATGTTAGACAATATTTAATAATAATAATAATTTGTTTTGTTCAATAAAATATAGATTGCATTACTTACCTCTAGTCTTTAAAAGAATTTATAAATATAATAAGAGTGGCGGTCCTTATCATATGCCAACAAGTATTACACAACATGGGATTCTATGTCTATGCCCCCAACGAGAAATATAAAGGCAGATAAAGGTATTCATTAAGAACGGAAATGATTGTTCTAATTTTATTACGGTGGAATGTGAGATTTATTTTCACATTCGGAAATCTATTCACGAAGAGCAAGATACGTATTTTAAGGCATAACTTTAATCTTGATTTGAAAACTGATTTAAACTAAATATATTTGAGAATTGGTTCGACTTTAATTTAAATCACTTCATCACGAATTACGAGCACGGAGCGGGTTTTACCGGAACAAAGATGCAATGGTACTGACGAATTACAAGGCAGAGAGTAAAATTGAAAGATGATCGCTAGTCGATGATCGAAGTCCTATGGCGGCTTGCATTTGGCAAGTCTTACGCCCTTTGACTAATGAATCGGAAAGGAAGTACTTTCTTCCTCGAGAAATTTAAATAAGAGAATATGATCACCGACCAGCCTAACGGAGCAGAAGATGGCCCTACGTCAGCAACATTTGATGATGATGACTTGATAGTCATCGTTGAAAAATAAAACCCATGTAGAATGCTCTACGTGATGACTTGACCAATTAATTAAAGTCAAACGAACTTTTATCGAACTATTTTAAAACATTTATAAACTATATTAATTATGCCCTAATATCGTGCCCTTCCTGAATATTGATATAAAATAACAAAAGCGGAATTAAAATACATTTAACCCTTTATCGACCCTTTTTGCAATAAAGACCTTTAAGATTATATTTGCATAAGTAAATATTAGTGGAACAAGAAAATCATTTAACATTATTTGAATACATATATATATACTTATAACGTAGATAGGAGCTGGGGACATAGGTGAAACATTGAGCTAATAATTTATTAATAGCTAAAGGTAAGAAAAAAAATAGTAAACATGTAATATTTTCCTTTGACTCGATGACTAATAGAACTTATAAATTTAGCTCTAATGGGCGAGAATTACTATTTGAAATTAATGTTATATTATTTGCGTGAGGCAAATGGAATCAAAGGGCTCATCGAGTCGAAAGATTATTGGCATATAATTTTTAAATACGACATTAATAAAGCACACTAACATATATATATTAAACGAACCGCCAGGTAAGAAAAGAAAAAGTTTAAAGACTAGAGATCTAAAGAATTACGCTATAGATTTACAGTAGCATTTTATAACTAAAAGGTGTTACAAAGATTTACATTAAAGAATAAAAGAGCTCTTAAAAAGAAGGAGTATAAAATAAAGTTCGAACTGGCCAGAAAGTTTAACGTTCATATTACCATTCCGTGCTTGTCCTTAAGTTACTCCTCCAAGTTGTTGAAACGTAGGCATCATTGGTTAACTACTGGAATAGTATTTTAGTAGCTTTCATTATTTTAGCAGAATGATCGATCCGGAAAACGGTTCAGCAGCTCCAGTGAAGATTCCTCGGGACTTTAGGAACCGTAGCCAGATCCCTGATGTTCTAGCCCTCTATCATGATGAAATACAATTTTTATACACACAGAGTTCACTGCACTACTCTACAACCAAAACTAGTTTTTTTTCTTTACTTTTCAGGGCTATATATCTACTGTTCACTGATGCCTCCGGCTAGCGCTCATTTTATTATCAATCTGTTTTTTTTTTATAATTAGTTGTTTTCAGAAACATTCCTTCGATAAGGCTTTCAAACTAATTTTTGAATTCCTTTCCTAATTAGAAAATGAATTCTTAAAGTCTGAAATGATTTTAATTAAAAATTGAATTCTTATCTTTTTTTTATTAATAAAACTTTACTGTTGTTTTTGAGAATTTGAAAGCCCTTGGAAGGAATGTAGCTTTTAATCGCAAAACTTTACAAATTATTTAAAAGTAAAAAAAAAACAAGTATTCCCGACGCAATGAAACTTTCGAACAATTATATATATTTAATATTTACAAACATATATATGCACAATCCAGGCAATTTAATATATGTAAATTCATGAACATTTTATCATGAATTTATTTAGAGAATTGATCCAATTTAAACTAAACTAATTAATTTTACTACGTATTTGAAACAAGTTATTCATTATGGAAATTAGCGTGGATTGAACGTATAAAGCCCCATTGCATCGGAAATTTAAAGTTAGTATTAGGGTAAATAACATGAAGCTAGGATCGAACTCAGATCCGACTGCTTCATTTCTTTTCACTTCAAAAAAAAACAATGAAAAAAAAATGACTTTACTTACGCAGGATATAGTTGCATAAGTGTATAGACTCTGGGAGAACAGCATGAGCGTGAATAATATAACCTGCCCAAGCTACAAATTATACATGTCTCACTGCGATCCATTTTTTGAATATTCAACTTATAAATGGGTTTATAATAAATCGGTCCGATTATCAAGTCTCATTTTCCTATGGTCATGTCAGTTGGTCTTCTGTATATATATCTGTCTCTACAGTTTATCTTACTGTTTCCCTGGATCAGGTGGTACATATTGTTTTAACTGTCTGGCATTGTAATGGTCATAGTCCTGGTCTTCCCTGGTTGTCGTCAAGTTCCCATAGTCTATTGCTGTCATTTGTTCTATGGCCTTTTCTGCGACCGAATGCACAAAAAACAATTCTTTAACATTATCTCTATGAACGATGGGGTTCTCTCCTGGGTCTTCTTTGAAAGTTTGAGTCTGTATTGAGGCTCCAGGGAATGGCATCTGTAAAGTCCTCATGCTAAGTTGAGGATTCATCATCCGTCCCATTTCCACTTTTAGTTTCATTTGACCAGTGGTCTGAACATCTTTTTCTGTATCTATATCCGCTTCTTCCACTGCTTCATAACTGGACTCATCCTCACCACTGTTGTTTTCCTTGCTGTCCACAACTTCTTTTGGTGTGGCCTGATCATCTTCATTTTCTATTTTTGGGTCTTCAGAGGGTTTTATTTCTTGCTGAAGCTTTACATTTTCTAGATTTGAGTTGGCTTGGATGCCATGTGCTTCCTCGATCCTTGCCAGCCTTTCCATCATCATCATCAGTACCTTTCGATCTTCTCTC
Source organism: Epiperipatus broadwayi (assembly GCA_028023455.1). Taxonomy (NCBI): domain Eukaryota; kingdom Metazoa; phylum Onychophora; class Udeonychophora; order Euonychophora; family Peripatidae; genus Epiperipatus; species Epiperipatus broadwayi. The sequence continues at coordinate 17,590 of JAQFVV010014960.1, read as the reverse complement.
ATTTCTCTGAGGATCGTTTGTAAAGTGTCTTTTCCCATTTTTGAAAATACGAAAATAATGTAATAAACAATCAATATAATGAACACTGCAGATCAACTTATAGTACTCTCTGTATGCTTAAAAATATTTTTTTCTTCAGTAATTTTAACTAGGTCTCTGACTACAGGTCCATTGTCCTAATCTTCACTAGCTGCTTCATATTATTTCCCCAATCTATGTAATCTGCCTTTTTTTAGTTTACCTACGTTTTCTTGGTTAGCTCTTTATTTTAACTGTTTGAGTGAGACATGTATTCAAAAATATATAAAAAAAAACATTATTCACTTTCCCTTTGTTCAGCTGTTGTGTTCTCCCATGTCTGAAAAAAAAAAAACTATACAGTGATATACAAATATTATGTATTAGCAGATACAACAAATCATTCTGTATTGAACACACTTGGTTTTTTTTTATTATGGCGATTGACCCACTACTGTGCTGACAATCAAATTTGCTGACAAATTTATTTATATGGGCGCCAGTGAGCAAAATGAGATCAATAGGGCATGTGATATAACCCATTGACCCCCAAACCACATATGATAGACTTAACCTTTAATAAAACAATTGAATTGATGATGAGTAATATTATTTAATAACAGCTAACGCGTTCATGACCTGAGTTTAAATATAGGAGTTCACTACTTCATTTTTACTAAGCATGAGGCTTTAACACCAAAAAAAATGTCAAAATTAATATTACAAGAACTTTTATTGGAGATATTATTCTAAATCTTGCTAGCATGAAAGCGTGCAAACCATTTAAGCATTTTGCCAACTGCATCTGGCTGCTTGGTGTACACAAAGGGTCTTCACCTGCTTTGAGGTTACTCTAGAAATTATTGTCATTAAAGCGTAATGTCACACTGCATCGGACCGCTTGACAGATAATTCCCAGTTTGAAGGTCTTCGCCTACTTTGAGACTACTAAAAATACGGAGCGAACATTTAATATATATGCTAGCAAGCAATACTTTGAAATTAAGACTTTTATGATATCATATTGGATATTTTCTATTATAACAACTGAGATGAACAAAATTAATTTTGACACAGACAAAATATTTCATTTATTTTACCCCTATGCTTTGATCTATGGACTCTTACTACTTTGCTAACGATATTTTTCCTATTGTCACGAACGCGTATAACACAAACGTATAATATATATATACTGATATAGTACACGTATAATTAATATATATACATATGAATAATTATTTTAACTAACGAATCTTTTACTGAACGAACATTTAAAAAAATAATCTTGAAAACATTTTTATAAGAAAGAATTAGAAAATGATATTTTAATTTATTAAATCATTTCAGTATATATATAACACTTTTTTTTTAAAAAAAAAATATCACTCTACAGAAACATTTACTTTATTGGGATTTCAATTAACTGAGTAACTAAAATCACAATTCTAATCTCCAGGGCATGTGTGGGGTTTATTAAGTCGAGCCACCACGATTGGGCAGCCAAAAACATAACCATGTACCGGTCAAAACCCACCACCACCGCAAGTCAAATCGGATTCCAACTCAGCTTAACCAAAACTGAATTCAAACCCAACTCAACAGCTCAGATAGCAGAAATCGACGGCACAGTGCTATGCGCCAAGAACTAGCTCCACGGTTGGTGAGGACTAGAGACCCTTTTACTGACACGAATATCTAATAATTAATTACTTTGAATACTTTTAAATCGAATCATATGTATGTTCAGGTTGCCAACACAGATAGCGGGTATGAACATTTAAATAATTATAAAAAGAATGATGAACTAAGAAACCAAGTATGTTAGACAATATTTAATAATAATAATAATTTGTTTTGTTCAATAAAATATAGATTGCATTAGTTACCTCTAGTCTTTAAAAGAATTTATAAATATAATAAGAGTGGCGGTCCTTATCATATGCCAACAAGTATTACACAACATGGGATTCTATGTCTATGCCCCCACGAGAAATATAAAGGCAGATAAAGGTATTCATTAAGAACGGAAATGATTGTTCTAATTTTATTACGGTGGAATGTGAGGTTTATTTTCACATTCGGAAATCTATTCATGAAGAGCAAAACGTATTTTAAGGCATAACTTTAATCTTGATTTGAAAACTGATTTAAACTAAATATATTTGAGAATTGGTTCGACTTTAATTTAAATCACTTCATCACGAATTACGAGCACGGAGCGGGTTTTACCGGAACAAAGATGCAATGGTACTGACGAATTACAAGGCAGAGAGTAAAATTGAAAGATGATCGCTAGTCGATGATCGAAGTCCTATGGCGGCTTGCATTTGGCAAGTCTTACGCCCTTTGACTAATGAATCGGAAAGGAAGTACTTTCTTCCTCGAGAAATTTAAATAAGAGAAGATGATCACCGACCAGCCTAACGGAGCGGAAGATGGCCCTACGTCAGCAACATTTGATGATGATGACTTGATAGTCATCGTTGAAAAATAAAACCCATGTAGAATGCTCTACGTGATGACTTGACCAATTAATTAAAGTCAAACGAGCTTTTATCGAACTATTTTAAAACATTTATAAACTATATTAATTATGCCCTAATATCGTGCCCTTCCTGAATATTGATATAAAATAACAAAAGCGGAATTAAAATACATTTAACCCTTTATCGACCCTTTTTGCAATAAAGACCTTTAAGATTATATTTGCATAAATAAAGATTAGTGAAACAAGAAAATCATTTAACATTATTTGAATACATATATATATACTTATAACGCAGAGAGGAGCTGGGGACATAGGTGAAACATTGAGCTAATAATTTATTAATAGCTAAGGGTAAAAAAAAAATAGTAAACATGTAATATTTTCCTTTGACTCGATGTCTAATAGAACTTATAAATTTAGCTCTAATGGGCGAGAATTACTATTTGAAATTAATGTTATATTATTTGCATGAGGCAAATGGAATCAAAGGGCTCATCGAGTCGAAAGATTATTGGCATATAATTTTTAAATACGACATTAATAAAGCACACTAACATATATATATTAAACGAACCGCCAGGTAAGAAAAGAAAAAGTTTAAAGACTAGAGATCTAAAGAATTACGCTATAGATTTACAGTAGCATTTTATAACTAAAAGGTGTTACAAAGATTTACATTAAAGAATAAAAGAGCTCTTAAAAAGAAGGAGTATAAAATAAAGTTCGAACTGGCCAGAAAGTTTAACGTTCATATTACCATTCCGTGCTTGTCCTTAAGTTACTCCTCCAAGTTGTTGAAATGTAGGCATCATTGGTTAACTACTGGAATAGTATTTTAGTAGCTTTCATTATTTTAGCAGTATGATCGATCCGGAAAACGGTTCAGCAGCTCCAGTGAAGATTCCTCGGGACTTTAGGAACTGTAGCCAGATCCCTGATGTTCTAGCCCTCTATCATGATGAAATACAATTTTTATACACACAGAGTTCACTGCACTACTCTACAACCAAAACTAGTCGTTTTTTCTTTACTTTTCAGGGCTATATATCTACTGTTCACTGATGCCTCCGGCTAGCGCTCATTTTATTATCAATCTGCTTTTTTTTTATAATTAGTTGTTTTCAGAAACATTCCTTCGATAAGGCTTTCAAACTAATTTTTGAATTCCTTTCCTAATTAGAAAATGAATTCTTAAAGTCTGAAATGATTTTAATTAAAAATTGAATTCTTATCTTTTCTTTTATTAATAAAACTTTACTGTTGTTTTTGAGAATTTGAAAGCCCTTGGAAGGAATGTAGCTTTTAATCGCAAAACTTTACAAATTATTTAAAAGTAAAAAAAAACAAGTATTCCCGACGCAATGAAACTTTCGAACAATTATATATATTTAATATTTACAAACATATATACGCACAATCCAGGCAATTTAATATATGTAAATTCATGAACATTTTATCATGAATTTATTTAGAGAATTGATCCAATTTAAACTAAACTAATTAATTTTACTACGTATTTGAAACAAGTTATTCATTATGGAAATTAGCGTGGATTGAACGTATAAAGCCCCATTGCATCGGAAATTTAAAGTTAGTATTAGGGTAAATAACATGAAGCTAGGATCGAACTCAGATCCGACTGCTTCAATACAGAATTTTATAAACTTTCTTACATCTACATAAATTATCGACTAGTAGGTTCTACAATCATATTCTTTTGCATATTTAATTGAAACAATGTTGACAGCTCCCTTATCTAATCATATTCATTTTCTTTTGGATGTTAAATTAACATTAATCTATAAAATATTTTATCCTCTTAATAAATATACTTCAGAAATTATCTTTGGTAACTTTCTATACATAATATGCAGTAAGTGACTTAAAGATAAGCTTCAAATTATATCAACTGAAATTTTATATTATGCATATACAAACAAGTTTATACTCTTTCTCATATGGATTATTAATCTTTTAGATATAACTTTACAAAATGTCACAGCTAGAAAAAGTTTGTTATTCAGATATTATAATAGTAAAATATTGCTAGAAAACTGATAATTGAGAGACTTAACATAAGTGAGTTTAAGAATAAAAGTAAGGAGACATCTGTAAGCAAATTTCTGTAATCAAATTACAAAAATAAATAGTGCTACAGTTAAAAAGTTTAAATTAGTGAAAGACTCACTGACAGTTAAAGAGTTATTAAATAGAGAAGTGTATTATTATAAGAAAGTTTACATTTGTCAAGATTAGTCAAAGTGAATGCAGAAGTCACTCAATAATATAATTAGTATAGTTAACTTGAGATAAATAAAAGAAGCAATATACTAGATGAAATATTATCAAACATAGATTTTCAACTTATTTAAAGAAACAATGGAAGATATGGTATCAAGAAGCTATTTGAACAATGAATGTGATTTTGTTGACCTTGCAAACGTTCTTCTGCTGTACACCACTGAAGATGATTCCAGATATTTTATTCACTAAACTGAATGATGACTTTTTATTAATTTAAAATATAACAACATTTTAAAAGTACTTGGATAACTGAATGGCATTTGAAGAAGTGTTATTAATGTAAGCATGTTATCCTATACATCAATATTTAACTTATTAAAAAAATAAGACCATCATAATTAAAATATATTAACCGCTAATAAAATATATTAAAACACAGTATCATGTTCTATCTTAAAGTAAGACAATAATAAATGAAAAATCTCTTTATTATGTAAACTAAAAGTAATCTTTCCAATAATTTACTTTATACTCCATATCCTTTGATAGAGAAGAAATAAAAATATTTTGCTTATTAAGAAACATGATTTATCAAGAATAAAACATTTAAATAATAAATGTTGATTTCCGCAAAACACATAACATTACTATTTTCAGGCTTTTCATTATGTGTGAGACCAAGTAAATAAAAATAACATTAATATCGCTTTATTTAGGCATTCTTATACATTAAATATTAATAATTAATTAAAGCCCATTAAATTAAAAAAATATATTGTTGATGAAAGTAAATGGGTATATGGTTTTTTTAAAAAGACACAAGCAGAGCAAAACTCTTTGTGTATGATAATCAAAGCACCAAAAAGTTATAACACTTGTATTAGTTATTAGTGCTAAGGTATAGGGCTTTATTACCAGCTTGGATTTTGAAAATCAAATTCAAGACTGTTAAAAGATTTGTAACAGAAATCATTACTTTAATTACATAAGTCTGAGTTCAAGTCCCTTCTAATTACATTAAGCTAGTATAGACAATATACTTATATTTGAATATTATGTATACATGTTGAAACATATTGGTCTCATTGTACACAAGATATAATTATTTAAAATAAAATCTAGAATAGCAGAAATATTAATTAAATAATATTTTTGTTATTTTTGAAGTGTTATAAATATTTAAAATTAGATGTATAAAGTGTTTCTATTTAATACAAATATTTTATATATTTTTGATTTTCAAAAAAAAAAAAAAAAAATTAATATAACAAAAAAATAAATATAAAGTTAATTCTACTATATTTTTACTTAAACATTTAAGGAAAAAATTTCATTCAGACTGTTTTGGGTTTTAATGAACTATAATTTAGTTCTAATCTTGTTTTTATTATCCAGTAAGGAAAAGGCTCACTATTAATTTTTCTATTTATAAATTCCACAGTATCAATTATAAATAGAGGGTTAAGCTTAACTGAGGATGGCGACTGATGCTAATCTCCACTTTAGTCAAGATTGATCTTTTTGAAAAGTAAAGTAGGATGGTTTTTCAGTAATATTTCATAACCCAATGTATTTGTAGTACACACACCAGTTTCACAATTGTTGTTAAGAGATTATAGAAACTGAATTGAGTTATGGATCACCAGTATTTATTTTAATTATCTGGTAATCAAAAAGCAAATTTAATTTTGTGAGATCCCATTGTTATATATACTGTCCATACATAAGACCAATTTTACATACATACAGAAATATAGATAATAATAACCACCTACTAAGAAAATACATATACTGTGCATATTAGTTGAATACAGTGCTAAAGAATGAAGAAAAAAAACTCATTTCATCAGATTTCACTTGTGTTTTTTTATAAAAAAAATTCTGATAATTACCAAAAGTAAAATTTTAAAGTAAAAAAAGTGTTTAGAAAGAAAATAAAAATGTGATTGACCAGACAAGGATCAGTATAAAGCCTCTAGAAGATAGAAACTATATGTATAATATTTAATTACAAGTACACTGTTTATAGTGAACTTAACATAATTAGAAGGGATTTGAATTCAGACTTCCAAGATCCCTATAGCTATACACTTCATTTTATACAGCTAATACACATGACTACATACATGTGAAAAGGATAAATTATCTCCAATATATGTATTCTGTGCTGAACCAGCACTCATCAATTGGTCCAGATTATCATATCCATACATATATATATAATCAGTGCTCAGTTTAGGTTAAAATAACAAATGTTCAAACTTTAATGGACAAGCTTCAATCTTCTCCACTCTCCAACTCTTCAGCCATTCATATCATTGAAAATCAGATGATGGAATACTCAACATTCTTGTTGATGCCAATCTTATTAGCGTACCCATGTTTGACTTTCTCACTCTGATCCCCAACATATAGAACCTTAAAATGTCCATTTAATATGTCATGTGTATCAGCTGTATAAAATGGAGTAGATATCTGTGAGAAGCTTGGAAGTCTGAGTTCAAATCCCTTCTAACTACATTAAATTCAGTATAGACAGTATACTTGTAATTAAATATTAATATTCAGCCTGTATTCTGCCTATCCTTCTATGTTTTTAAATTAACATATTAAGATTCTCTATGTGAGGGGTTTAAGTGACTTAAAGTCAACATGGCGATGATATTAAGATTGATACCAATAAGGGTCTTGAGCATTCCATCATCAGTTTTTTAATGATATGGATGGCTGAAGTGTTGGAAGTGGAAAATATTGAAGCCTCTCCATTAAAGTTTGAATGTTTGCTATCTTTATATAAAATAAGCAGTGATTATATATATGTGCAGAGAAGATGATTTGGACCAACTGATGAGTGCTGGCTTAGCATGAAATATGTATATTGGAGATCATTTATTTTTTTCACATGTATGTGGTCATGTGTATCAGCTGTATAAGAAAGAGTAGATAGCTGTGGAAAGATTGGAAGTCTGAGTTCAATTATATATCTATCTATTTCATTTTGTTGTGCCATGCATAAAGTTATAAAAACACCAAATATGTTTGTTTCAATGGGTTAAAATGCAGATTTTGAAGTGATTCAATATATTTGTATTTTATATTATTAGATTGTGAAAATAATTTGTTTTAAAAAGTTAAAGAAAATTGAAACATTATTTTTACAAATGTGTAATATTAAAATATAAGATTATTTAACACACACACACACTCACATATATAGAAACGTTTTGCATAAACGCTTGGAGTTAATATTTAGGTCTAGTTTCTAACTCCTATCCCTCACTGATGAGAGAAAATCAGCTTGAAATCAGCTGACCTGAGGGTGGAGCAAAATGAAAGAGACAGTGAATATTGACTCTGACGTTTATGTAAACAAATATGCTTGTTTAGAGGTCTTGGTAAAGCTCCATCTATTGATCATTAATACAAGCGATAGCAGGTTTTTACGTATATAAAACTTGTTTTTGTTTTTCATAAATGTACCTTTAAAGTTTTCTTGCAATGATATAGATTGCAGCTTTGACTATGTAAAGAAACTGAACTGATATCAGACCCATATAGCTATCTAGTTTGATAGGCTGAGGTTGAAGACATTTAGGTGTCTAAAAAATTCATGCTTGCAAACTGATAGAAACGTTTTGCATAAATGCTTGGAGTTAATATTTAGGTCTAGTTTCTAACTCCTATCCCTCACTGATGAGAGCAAATCAGCTTGAAATCAGCTGATCTGAGGGTGGAGCAAAATAAGAATAAATATTGACTCTGACGTTTATGTAAACAAATACGCTTGTTTGGAGGTCTTGGTAAAGCTTCATCTATTGTTCATATATATATCATAATGGGCACACATGCTGTTACATTCTAATAAATAAAATTAGAAATTAAAAATAAAAAGTTCGCAAATAAAAACTTTTTTAAGAATTTAATTAAATCATGTTAAATTTAAGTCAGGCATAAATGGCTGTATAGATTCGTAAAGTTATGTTAGTTTAAAAGAGGATAAATCTTAGGTTATTTGTTTCACAGTTAAATTTGGTCAATGGATTAAATGTATTGGTGTAATTAGTAAATGTAGCATGAAGATCCACTACAAGCAGGATCACATGATGTGCCACACTTGGGCAAAATAAGTCCCATTTCTTACTGACCATCGAAAGCAGATGCATTCCCTGCTCCTTGGGTCACCCCTTTAGTTTATGGAATAAGATAGTAAGATGGCAAAAAGGACAACAATCCCTTCCTATGGAGTTTTCTTTTTTATTGTTCTTCTTGCCAGACAGATTTAACATTCCTGTACCAGATGAGAGACAATTTCTTCTCTAGAACCATGCTTTTCAGATGTGCATTTCTGACAGTATGGTATTGTGCTGTCGTATTCATGCTGCATTGAATACATCGATATATCAGATAGATTGATGTTGGTCTGACTGCAAACTTTTGGCCTAGGATTAAATAAGGGATATAAAATATTTTCTTTTAGAGTGCAATCGATGTAATCTATCCAAACTTGACATTCTAATAAAATATTAATAAATTCACCTGTGTGAACTTCTAACATAAAAAGTTAAAAATGTAAATTAAATTCTAAAGTAAAAGTTATACTAAAATGATTCTAAATTTTATATATGTGCAAAATAAATGTTTCTGTGTATTGTTAATCTGGCAATAGCTTATTTTTATTTTTATTATCTTTCTTTAAAATAAATTATATATTATCTCTGCTGCTCTGCGAGCTAGTGACTGGGGCATAACAGTCAATATAAAATAAAAGTTGGATCTTTAACTTTAATATCTGCCTACTATATAAATTTTCCAGGTTCAAATGGCCTGGTGGCACCCTGTACAGCACATATGGTAAGACTCCAAACACACTTATTCACCCCAACTGTTATAATCATTGAGCACCAATTATAACAGTCAGGGGGAATAAGTGTGTTTGGAGTTTTACTGTATCTGCCATATAGGGTGCCATCAGGCCATTCGAACCTGGAAAATTTATATAGTAGGCAGATACTAAAGTTAAAGATCCAACTTTTATTTTATATTGACCATTATGCCCCAGTCACTAGCTCGTGGAGCAGCAGAGATAATATATACTTTATTTTAAAGAAAGAAAGATAATAAAAAATAAGAATAAGCCACTGCCAGATTAACAATACACAAAAACATTTATTTTGCACATATATAAAATTTAGAATCATTTTAGTATAACTTTTACTTTAGAATTTAATTTTCATTTTTAACTTTTTATTTTAGAAGTTTACACAGATGAATTTATTAATATTTTATTAGTGTCGAGTATGAATAGACTACATAGATTGTACTCAAAAGAAAATATTCTATATCCCTTATTTAACCCTAGGCCAAAAGTTTGCAGTCAAACCAATGTCAATCTATCTGATATATCAATGTACTCAATGCAGCATGAATACAACAGCACAATACCATACTGTCAGGAATGCACATCTAAATAGCATGGTTATAGAGAAGAAATTTTCTCTTATCCAGTATAGGAAGGTTACATCTGTCTGGCAAGAAGAACAATAAAAAAGAAAACTCCATAAGAAGGGATTGCAGTCCTTTTTGCCATATTACTATCTCATTCCATAGATTAAAGGGGTGATCCAAGGAGCAGGGGATGCATCTGCTTCAGATGGTCAGTAAGAAATGGGACTTATTTTGCCCAAGTGTGGCGTATCATGTGATCCTGCTCGTAGTGGATATTCATGCTACATTTACTAATTATACCAATACATCCAATGCATTGACCCAATTTAACTGTGAAACAAATAACCTAAGATTTACCCTCCCTTAAACTAACATAACTTTACGAATCTATACAGCCATTCATGCCTGACTTAAATTTAACATGATTTAATTAAATTCTTAAAAAAGTTTTTATTTGCAAATTTTTTATTTTTAATTTCTAATTTTATTTATTAGAATGTAATAGCATGTGTGCCCATTACAATGTGAATAAAATAGAACATTGAATATTGGCCTATAAATTTAATGAGTTATTAAATATTGGATTACTTTTATATTACAACATGCCCAATGTGTGTGCACACACACATATTTAAAACCATTTACTATTTATATATTAAAAATATGGATAATTAATGATTGGATTATTTTATACTACCAGACAAATGCATGCATTTATGTAATCTTTACGACTATTTACAATTTATACATTTCTGTAAAGGACAATTTAAATAACATCACATGTATGGTTTTGTTTATCAATTTATGGTGGAAAAATCAATATTAGCAAGTCAAAATCAGAATAAGGTATTTATATTGTAAAGTATTTATTAGACTTTTCATTTTATTATTATTTTTACTTTTAATTAATTTAATAAATTTATTAGTCATTATTTTGTCATTCTAATAAGGTTATTTAATATTGGAATAGATTAAATACTGAATATATTTTTTCATAGTCACAGAGTTCTTGTGAAGCAAAACACTAGCTCCAAAGTAAGGGTAAGTGTGTGTGAACATGGCATAGAATAATAAAAGTGATCCTTAAAGTCCATTCACTTTTTTATATATATATATATATATATATATATATATATATATATATATATATATATATATATATATATATATATATATATATATATATATATATATTATGATGATAATGATTAGTTCTGTGATAGCCAGTACACTCAGGATATATGCTTACTCTAAACAGTAATAATAAGCATTGATATAATGATCCCAACACTTTTGATATATGATAAGTTTTATGATTAGTATTAGCAATTATGTTCACATGAAAAAAAATATTGACAATTACTCTTTTATAATAGTATGCTGCAAGTTAAGCATTGACTGCTGATGATGAAGGTGTTGCTAGAAATCTTACTATTGATAATAAATTTTCTGAAAGTATTACATTTTGTAATTACATTTATTGTTGATAATATACTGGTACTCTGACTATTGAGGATTATGCTATATTTGTATTTGATCTGCTGATGCTCTGCTCTTATTGTATTCAGTATAAAATGGATTTCTGAGCATTATTATCATATCCCTGTGTAAAACTCTTATTTCTATACTGTTATACTATATATATATATATATATGAATTCATTTTTTGAGAAAAATGTTAAAAGGAAATGGACATGGAAGCATCCAAATGAAGGTACAGCAGAATTGGATTATATTTTGACTAACAGAAAATACATATTTCAAGATTGTAATGTTCTTAATAAATTTAACACAGGAAGTGATCATCGATTAGTAAGGTGTAAGTTACGTGTTAATGTAAAACTAGAGAGACAAAAGTTATTAAGAAAAACAATATTTACAGTTGATATTCCTAATCTTCAGAAACATTCTAATGAATTTAAATTAGAACTTACAAATAGGTTTCAAGTGTTAGGAGATTTTGAACATGATTCAGATTTGAATGAAATTAATATGAAAATAACTGATACACTTTTAAAAACTGCAACAAAGATAACTGGTAGAAAAAAGCAGCAATTGACTAATAAAATTTCTACTGAGACTAGAGAATTTATGAAGAAAAGAAGGAATATGAAGATATACAAAAATGATGTATTAAAAAGAATTGAATATCTCGAATTTTGTAAAATGGTACGGAAAAGAGTTGAAAATGATATAAGTATAACTGTGAAATAGCAAGGAAAGCTGTAGAAGAAAATAAAAGTCTCAAGAATGTTAAACAATATTTTGGTATTGGTAGGAAATTTATATCTGCAATAAGAAAAAAAGATGGAATTATTACTAAAAAGAGAGATGACATCATGAAATTGGTAGAAGATTTTTATCAAGAATTATATAGTAATAAAGAACAAGTACCTCCTATATCTATTACATCTTCCGAATTGCCCAGAATTTTAAATGAAGAAGTGAGACATGCAATTAAATGTATGAAGAAAGGAAAGGCTCCAGGAAATGATGGAATTATAATTGATATATTAAAAGAAGGAGGTGAAGAAATAGAAACAATTTTAGCAAAATTATATACCAAATGTCTAAATGATAAAGATGTACCGGAAGATTGGAAGAATGCAGTAATAATATTAATATTTAAAAAAGGTGATAAAGAAGATATTAGAAATTACAGACCTATCAGCCTTTTATCAGTTTTATATAAAATTTTTACCAAGATAATTACAACTCGTCTACAGAGAACTTTGGATTTCCACCAACCAAGAGAACAAGCTGGATTTAAAAGTGGTTTTAGTACAATAGATCATATCCAGGTATTGAGACAAGTCATAGAAAGGACAAATGAATATGAGTTGTCATTATGTTTTGGATTTGTAGATTATGAAAAGCCATTCAATTCTATACACATTTCTTCAGTGATTAAAGCATTGGATCATCAAGGTATAGATCCAGGATATTGTCATATTTTAAAGAATATTTATAAAAATGCAATAGCAACAATTAGATTACATAATGATACTGGAAAAATCAACATTGATAAAGGTGTAAGGCAAGGTGACTCCATATCTGCAAAACTTTTTACAGCAGTGCTGCAAGAAGTATTTTGTGAATTAAAATGGGAAACTAAAGGAATGAAAGTAAATGGAGAGTATTTAAGTCATTTAGATTTTGCAGATGATGTAGTTGTTTTTGCAAATAATGTTTCAGAGCTGCAGGAAATGTTGCAGGAGTTAGCAGATGGAAGTAGAAAAGTAGAACTAAAGATAAATGTTTAAAGGAGTAAAGTAATGTTTAATCAATTTGCTCAAAATATGAAAATAAAGATTGATTATGAAGAATTAGAAGAAGTTAACAGTTACAAATACCTAGGTCAGATTATTAATACATATGGAAACATAATGGAGGAAATTAATCATAGAATTAAAATTGGTTGGAGTGCTTTTGGTAGAAATAACTTGATACTAAAAGAAAATATGCCTATGTGTTTGAAAAGAATGGTTTTTTACCAGTTCTTACTTATGGATCTGAGACTTGGACACTTAATAGAAGAGCAATACAGAGACTTCAGACCACTCAAAGGAGTATGGAGAGATGTATGTTGGGAGTAACAAGAAGAGATCGAAAACGCAATGTATGGGTAAGACAACAAACAGGTGTTACTGACCTTATTGAAAAAATTAAAAGATTGAAATGGAGTTGGGCTGGACATATTGCTAGAAGAAAATGATAATAGATGGACAATTGAAATTTTAAACTGGATTCCAAGAGATTGTAAAAGACCCAGAAAGAGACCACATGTGAGATGGATGGATGAAATAAGAAAGTGTGCAGGGGTGTTGTGAAAAAGGGAGGCTAAAGATCGGAGAAGATGGATTAAACTTGGAGAGACCTTCATCCTGCAGTGGATTGATAATGGTTGATGATGATGATATATATATATTATACCGGACAAAAGCTTTAGACTCGCATAAACTGACCGCCAGGGCGCCACTAGTCCGAAATTTGGAACTAGACATTTATTTTTAAGGGGTTACAGGATATGCGAATCGAATGCGCCGGACTAGCTCAATCAAGCAAATGAGATCTATGTTTTGTTCAGTGAGTTGGAAAGGTAGCAACAGAAAACAAAATCAACTAAGTAAATGAATAAATAAATAATTTTATTAAAAGTATGATTAAATAAACATAAATCTAAATAATAATCTTTAAAGCACATTTAAAATATGTACAACACGTACTTTCATCAAAATTGAACTAAAATATTTATATGGCTTTGAGAGCGATTTCCTGTGCGTGAAAGAGTGCAAAATACTGGCAGTAGCAGAAGTATTAGTAAGTATACAGTGATCTCCCGTCAGACAAGGGAGGTTAGCTTCCTGCTTATAACCCATAGTTAGGAAAAGAGATTTATGTCGAAACAGAAGAAATGCGAAGGTAGCTTCCAAAACATTAATAATAATAAAAAGGGTGTTGAAAGTTATTACTTTCAATCGATTGACCTCCCTCTAAATGAGACAGGCTAGGAACTCACGATCTACCTTTTGAGAGGGTTAAAACGATCGTACGTGCCCCTAATAAACGAATTGGAAGCTTGAAGAAATAAAACTAAGAACTATTATATTTCTTAATAGGCTAAGAAATACGAAGGTAGCTTCCAAAACATTAATAATAATAAAAAGAGTGTTGAAAGTTATTACTTTCAATCGATTGACCTCCCTCTGAGTGAGACAGGCTAGGAGCTCACGATCTACCTATTGAGAGGGTTAAAACGATCGTACGTGCCCCTAATAAACGAATTGGAAGCTTGAAGAAATAAAACTAAGAACTATTATATTTCTTAGTAGTCTATTATAAATAAAGTTTCACGCCATAAGTAGCACTAATAATAAAATGGGTCACGAGCCAGAAGTCAAATAAAATAGTCTGTAATATCTAGACTGCTTTCTATAATAAAAGGAATGTGAGATTAAAATAAACTACTATCTTACTTACTAAGACTTAAATAGGACGGACAGTAATAGGTTTGAAACTAGCACTCGTTAAAAAAAAAAAGAAAAAAAATCAAGCACACAGAAATCGAATTACATAAGATACAACTTGAAAAACATTTATATTTTTTTTTCAAAAAGGGAAACACATATAAGACAATATTATTTAAATTGCAAAACTGTAAGGTACCTTTATAATTTATTTAAATGCTAGTGCACTAGACTTCTTAAGTATAGTCCGTTGCTCGGGATTCACTGACGGTAGGCTTGGGCGAGTTGGTTAGTGGTTTCTTTGGAGCCGGTTCTTATGGCATTGTAGGCAGTTAATGGAGACACAGGACGTCCGAACCTGTCCTGGCGAGAAGTTTAGCACACCATGGTAAAAAATTATTCTCGCTGTAGGTTTAATGTTCATTCTGGGTAGAATAATTACTGGATCAGCTTTCAGAATATGCAGGAATCGTTCTTTCCAAGTATTTTGGCAGGAATCGTGCAATTCTCCTCTCAGAGTTGGTGTCTGTCTCTTTGCGCTGGTGCAAGTATTCTAGCTGATGCAAGTATTGAAAGCTAGTCCAAGATAATCCAATGGCCTGATTCAGCCTGTTATATCTGAATCATATCTCTTAAACCAATTACCAAACTTTTTATTTTTAATTAAAATTTAAAAATTCTCGATCTAGATAACAATAGTTATCTAATTAACGAAATAAATTGCCCTTTACAGATCTAGGAATTAACTAATGAAAAATTCTTTTCTTTTTGTTTTCTTTCTTTTTTAATTAGCCTTATCAATCTAAATCCCCAAATCTGAAAAGCAATCTATTTGTACACTTTACTTTTACATAAATTTAACAAAAAAGTAATCTTAGTTTTCCCTTTTTTTTTTAAAATCAAAATTAAAAACCAAATATAACTGTGGCATTAAAATATAATTCCCACGCACATACATATATATTTGTACAAGCTTTAAAAAAAACTTAATCAAGTTTTACAAACGAAATCTTATATAAAATTTTATTTTATTTTCTTCACCTCTATAAAACTATATTTGTAATGGTGTCTGAAACATCCATTACAACTGCCTCTCCGTCATCACAAAAAAAAAAAAAAGAAAACTTAGCTGACTTTGCTCTGCCTACCACTAACCAGTTTTTACTAAGTTTGATCTCACTTTAAAAAAAATCAAATCCGTCCGACTACCCTAACGAATACAATTTTAAATCATTTGTAAGTAACATAAATTTTCAGGAATATACTGGCGATCTATTAAAATAACTATTTACAACAAAGTAATACAATTACGATAGCCACTATACATTTTATTAAATAAAAACGAACATAATTCAAAATATCAAAATGTAATATTGTTTATCACACACATATATAGTTGTAATTATATAATATTATTTACAAAATTCATTCAGGCTTATCACCTACGTCGAAATAAATTTCTATTCTCAACTCGTAGTCCAATTACAAATCCACTGAGTTTTTTTTTTTAGCAGTACCTCCGATCAATATCACTTACGCTCGATCAGGCGGTTCTTTCTTTATTCTTACTGCCTCTCTAATGTACGTTCCTTTCCCCCTTTTGTCTGTCCTTCGCTTATAATTTATTGCCTTGTCTCTTTCTCGTTCTGTTTTATCTTGTAGCTCGTATATCTTACGACTCTTTAACTGAGCAAAATATATTTGTTCAATGTGTCCCACTTTAGTACAGCACACCTCGTTAATAAGAAATGGAACGAATCCCTCTTCTATAGTCTTTTCAAATAAAATTGCTCTATAGACAGCTTTTATCTCTGCCTTAAAATCATACTCCTTAACTTTTTTCTTAACTCTCTTCTTTTCAAATTCATATTCACAAACACTAGATATTTTAACCAATTTATTTTTAGTTTCTTGCAGAAACTCTTTTACGTTATTCTCAGTCTTTTGATCTGCATTTTCTAACTCACTACCTATCTGCATCCAATCTCTACCAACTTCTATCTCTATTTCTACCTTGCCTGGTCTAATGCTATCCTGTTCTAATTCATCTTTCATGTCTTTTGCCTCTTCCTTTACTATTTCAACTTCCTGAACCTCCTTATTTTTATCTTTCTCTATGACTTCTATAGCTGCCTGATTTTTGTCGACTTTCTTCAATATTTCCTGTCTCATTCCTTTCATTTCTGCTCTCAGCTCCTCCAGTATTGTTTGTTGACTCCGTTTTATTTCTATATTTTGTTTTGTTATATTTTGTTTCATTTCCAGCAACTCCTGTCGTATTTCTTTCATCTCGGCTTGCTGAGTTTGTTTCATTTCTATTATCAACTCTATCATCATCTTCATCATCATCTGTGTCTCGCTCTCTTCTTTTTCTACTATCTGGCAGTGTTTAAATGAAACTGGGCTCTCTTCCCAACCTGCCTCT
>JAQFVV010014959.1:0-23141 GCA_028023455.1 Epiperipatus broadwayi | reverse complement strand
TATATTATTTATGATTGTTTACTTTAAATGATCAAATTTCAATATTAAAATTTATCCATAATGCTGACCTCTATACATAAAATTAAAAATAATTAATTTAAAATAAAATTGAAATAGATAACTCACTATAAATAAAAAATATTATTTAATATATCAATCTGGCTTTCATTCCTTAATGGAAACTTTTCAAGATGTTTATTTTTACACAGTCACATGATTCAATTACTCTACAGCAACTCCCTCAATGGACATTATTTACATTACATTACAATAAATATTTTAATCTTGAAATGGTTGCATTAAGAAATGAAAGCCGGATTGATGTATTAAATAATATTTTTATTTATAGTGAGTTATCTGTTTCAATTTTATTTTAAATTGATTAGGTTCTATTAAAAAATGAAAGCTGGATTGATGTATTAAATAATTTTTTTATTTATAGTGAGTTGTCTATTTTAATTTTATTTTAAAGTGATTATTTTTAATTTTATGATTGTTTTTATTGAAATAATGTTTGTTTGTTTGTTTTTCAATAACTTGACTATTATCAATTTTGCCGCAGATAGTAATCAGATTCTATAATACATTTATATTTTTAATAACACACTTTTTTTTAATTATTCAATCACGTATACTGATATGATACATGTAAATATATTTTTAGCCTGGATATCCACAGCATCAACAACCTTTTCATTCTTGTCCCTCAGTGCCATTGCGTGCCAATATTTCCAATTCTTCAGAAGAACACTTAGAAAACGTCCCTCCTGAAACATCAACTATGCAATCCAATAATCAAAATCTTCCAATGGTTGATACCTTTCTAAATAGAAGTACAATTGGTCCTCTAGAAAAATCTAGTAATTATTATTCTGTGCCTTATCAAGGCAGAGAAAATCATAATGAAAAAGAAAGAAAGAGAAGGTTAGTAACTTTAATTTTAATAAATATTCAGTATATACAGGATATGTAATATATTGCTAATAAAGCCAAATTCCTATAAAGAATAATGTTAAAGATGAATTGGAATCATAGTTCTGTAAGATTATGATATCTGAAATACTTATACATTGACATTATATGTTTATTTATTGTAACACTGTGATAGTATTTTCCCATTCCATCACTGCTGCCTAGAGATTCAAATCCAGGCCAGATAGAACTTGAAAATGTTTTCAGGTTCTAATTAGACTTAAGATTTTTTTTCAGATGGCAAGTTCATCGGGATAAATCATGAATGGAAACCTATTCACATTCTCACCACCCAGCAATTGGGAAACTGGATGAGTATTATCTTCCTCTTTATTTATTTTCTGTAAAGAGAATGGCCTAGATTCTGAGATGGGATATTTAAAGGCTGTTTGCTTTTTGTGTTTACTATACATATATGTTGAAATATTTTCCATGGCATTAGTTTAGTTTGAGTACAGGTTATCTGCAGGGATAGCACATAAAATTATATGTTTGTAATAAGGAAGATATATATAGTCAGAATTAGAGGGACAAAATGGACAGATGAATTTAATTAAACAAGGAGAGAAGCACAGATGTCTAGAATAGTATCAGCAGTTATAATTCTAGATGCTTATGAATTGGATCAAACTAAACATTTAAAGATGAAAATAAAATAATTTGAATATAATATGCACACATTTTTAATTTTTTTTTAGTTTGTTTAATTTTTTTTTAAATGTACAGTGAAAGTTAATTTTTTGTTACAAATTATTTATTCAATTAAGAGTTAAAATTGGAAAGAATAAATGATATACAGATTACTAATCCAAACAAATAAAAAGAAAAGATGGCAGAATTATGCTGAAAAAAAAAAGACTTTGTAACTTAAATTTAAGAAAGTGTGTACAAGATTATTATCTTGTATACTGATAAAAGGACAAAAGAAAATAGATGCGCAAAGAAGTCTAAAAATGGATCATGACTAGCAGCTTCCATTAGATCCAGGATAGAGAAAATATCCTATCCCAGACTACTCATATGCAGGATCACCATTACTCATATGCTGAGGTGGATTGTCGTGCGGAATGGAACCGCTGCATTTATAAATACCTTTCAACATATAGGTCACTCAGAAAAAACTGTTGAGTCTAGCCATTAGGACAGGTCAATAATCTACAAAAATATTGACAGAGGGAAAATAGTTAACTTCAACAAGCTCTTCAAAATGCGTACTATAAATCTTACCAGTAAGATTATTCATATCCCGATTGTGACTAAATTAAGCATTTGCAAACAATCCTTTCTATAAGCTTATAATATTATTACTAATAGAGACATTTGCAGAATTATCATTCAAAGAACTTCCTGGAAGAAACTTAAGTGAACTTTAATTATTAAACTGTTTTAGTTAGTTGATTTAATGTCTGGATTAGCATGCATGTAGCCTTTGCAATTAATTAATGTGTTGTTAATATTTTAATTTGTTAGAATAAAAATATTTATTTCTAATATCAACTATTCATTGTGCATTAATAATGATAGTTATTAAATTTATTAATGTTAGTTTATTAGGATTCGGTGTATAATTTACCTTTGCCAATATTTGATGATTAAGCTCCAGGAATAATATTCTCTAAAAGAATAACGTTACAAAAAATCATCCCGATCTTTTAGTTACTTTTGTCAAAATTATGGGATATTAGGAAGTTAGAAATCTATAAACTATGGCGCCCTCTTATAAATTAAAACTAACTTTGTTGTCAATTCCTGTTGTAATAATTAGTAGGCCAGTTAATCAGGAAATATAGCTATGTTTTTTAGAAATATGAACAAAATATATTTTCCGTCTTCATAGCCTGATTAACTTTTACTTAGGAGTGTGTAAAAAGGCCTACCAGAATCAATCAAAATGTGAAAATGTTACAATGGCAACCAACATGGGGTGCCATTGTAATAGGTCCACCCCCTTCATCCCTATCTTGCTTGAAGTACTCATCGTTACATGAGTATGCGCATATATAGCTATATCTGCATATGAATTAAAAAACAAATGCGAATTGTATTATCTGTTTTATAGAATGCAATTTTTATATTATCACTTTAATTTTTAGGATATTCATGCAGATATAATTACTTCATATTAACCCTAACCCTAACCCAACCCTAACCCTAACCCTAGGTGATATTGGTACTTGGAGTCTTTATTTAGATGTCCATAAATATACTGTTGTATAATACCGAAGGTAATTATATCTGCATAGGATATCCTAAAAATTAAAGTGATAAAGATCGCATTCTATAAAACACAATAATACGATTTGCATTTGATTGTTTTTTTTTATTCATATGTGTATATAGCTATATACGCTCATACTCGCGTAAAGATGAGTATTTCAAGCAAGATAGGGATAAAGGGGTGGACCTGTTACAATATATATATAATCTTAAATATAATTGTTTTTAAGTAGTACATGTTGCTACAGTGAATAATTCACTCCCACCTCAATAATTGACAAATATTGTATACAAAAATTGGTTCTTTTTGTATATAATCGAGATTGTCTTCAATACTTAAGATAGAGAGTTTGAATATCAATCAATCCATTTATTTTTTTGTTTTTATAATCAATAATAAAAATCATGTACAACTGCTATATAAATATATATTAATAATTACTATACATAAAAAAGCCTTTTTCGGCACGTAGTTTTATGTCCTTTTTATAAAATAACAAAATAAAACATTAGTAAAATAGAACAAAGTATTCACATAAAGATCCAATATAATTTCAAAGAATTGACTATATATGTGTATATATATATAAACAGAATAAATAATACATACATTATATAATTTCATAGTTTTATAATATATATATATATAATTTATTCTATATACCTGGGTCTCGTTTTATGCGGATTAATTTAATGCGATTTTGAAGTTATGTATTTCATGTTTCTTCTTAATATCTTTCATATTTCACTATATTTATTAGATATCAAGAAATTTAAATTATTAATAACTTATTTTGACTTGAAATACTTTTTTTTTTTCAAAAATATAACATTATATTAGCAGCTAATGTGAATATGGCCTGAAGCTGTATTTCTAATCTTCTATTAAAATAATCTACTTATACTAATGAGTAAATAATAATAATAGATTTATACTTATGTATAAAAATATCGCAATAAATATTCAAAAATTTTAAACTTTTAAAATGTATTTGTTAGATATAACAGAAATAAAAAAATTTTTAGATTGTTAAAATAAATAACGAAGATTTTATTGATTTTTTAAACTGAAAATAATCTTTCTAATGATAATGTATAATATTTTTGTTTTGATTGCAATCTCATTTTTTTTTAATATAAAAACAGAAAACCATTAACACAGCATAATTGCTGAGAGATTCTTGACTTCGTTTAAGGAGAAGCTACAGTACATCACATCACATCATATCTGATTCACAAATGAACGCATACTCTCAAATAACTAGTGGTAATGATTAAAATATGTATGAAAAAATGTAAAATTAAATACTGTAGTTGGTAAAAAAAAATTATCTTGTATTACTTTTTTTTAAATATTTGAAATTTTTCATTAGTCATGTTTTATTTCCTTATTTTTTTAATGCGAATTTTAAAGTAATTTTACATTGTTGCTTTGCTTTTATGTGATTTTTGGAAAATTACAGTGCATATCCCCCATTTTTCAAGATAAGTTAAGTCTATTTTTGTGTGATTTCTTTTGTGCGCATTTTCTGAGGAACCTATTATATATTGCATAAAACGAGACTCGGGTGTATATCATTGTGTTATATAGTCGATTCTTTGAAATTGATTTTTATGTGAAGATTTATTCTATTTTATTGATGTTTTATTTTATTATTGTTGTTATTTTACTTCTATAATATAAAACACTGGAGGGTGTTCTATCAGCAGTAATTGATTAACATTAAAATAAATGATTAACATTTGAAAGGAATACAAAACATGTGCTGAAAAAGGAATTTTTAGGTACAATTATTATTATATGTTTATATAACTGTTTGTATATGATTTTTATCAATATATTGAAGCAGTCAATCTTAGTTTAAGATTGTGCTTCATGTTTCCATCTACTAACCCATGTTCAAACCCCTATATCCCATCCTGCTCCTTTTGTCAGTATATATATTTCATGTATATATTTGAGATGCCAGCTAAATTTGTAATTTAACTTTCAATATTTATTATTATTGATTCTTTTTATTAATTATTAGTTCTTCTTATTAAAATTATAGTTGCAGCTCAAATATATACATAGGAGCAAAACTTACTAACAAAATATTGATGTTTTTGTAAATATTTTATTATATGTCATTTTTGGCTTTTTCTTTTCAAATTGCTTGTTTTTCTATAAATTATACATTTTTTTTTATATATAATACAATATGGAAGATGCAGGTGTTGTTTAATTGTCTAAAAATAATTAGGGGTTGGAAGCACTGTTATTTTAAGCTGGGAAAGGTATTTTTTAATTAAAATTTTACTTAAGATAAATGGGATTAATTAGATTAAAGATTTACTTGTGTTAAAAACATGTTGTTAAATCTATTTCTAATCTAGAAATAGATTTGAATTTATTTTTGGCGTTATCTAACAATTGCATCTTCAAAAACAACTGATAAGAGAAAAAGTATAAAATGACTAAATTTTGAATCAATTAGTGAGTTGAGTTATTAGTAATTAGTTACTATTGATTGAGAGATTGTTAACATTGCTGTAAAACTAAAAGAAATGATGTAGCAGTAGATCCACCACTCTGCTCGGCCCTTTGGGTCATCACCCGCCGTGACCGTAATTGTCTGCTGTCCTGAAATGAAGAAATTAAGAACTTTAATGTTAATAGAAGCTTGCAGAACTTTCATTTTCAACTACCGTGCACGGACAATATTTTAATCGGACTCTTAAAATTGAAAGGTAAATTCCAAG
Organism: Epiperipatus broadwayi; assembly: GCA_028023455.1. Lineage (NCBI taxonomy): Eukaryota > Metazoa > Onychophora > Udeonychophora > Euonychophora > Peripatidae > Epiperipatus > Epiperipatus broadwayi. The sequence continues at coordinate 17,210 of JAQFVV010014959.1, read as the reverse complement.
CCGCTACCTAATAGTCAATTTAGTCTAAATAATCTCTCAAGATCCTTTTTTTTTATGTATTCTTTAACTTTGTTTTTTTATATATATATCTAAATAACATGTAATTTGCTCTTAAATAATTTATTTAAATTTAATTCTCTCTTATATGCTCTTTAATTTTGGTAGGGTCATTTATTTATATTATTGATTATTTGATTTATATATCTGCTTGCTTATTAATATGTCAATCTAAAACAATCTGACGAATTGAATTTTCTAAAAAAATCTTTTCTGTCTTTAAGTAAACTTTCATGAATCAAGTTTATTAACGTCCCCTTAAATATATATATAATGCATTGTAAATTAATACGTTCGCCAGATTGTTTTATGAATCAACATTTTAGGTTCGTTTTTAATATAAAAATTGATTTGTTTAACTCTGAAAATCCAGAACTTAAACTAATTAACGCTTTGAAATCTTATAAAATATTATTTATTTAATTCTAAAAGAAGGCGACTTAATTGTATACTATGTTATACGTATGTGGAATTTTATTAAATAAGTGTAATGAAAGGGGGGGGGGGAGGGGATTTAGAACTTTCGTTGGTATTTAAAAATACTTTTTTTAACAATATCTTTAAACTATGTTTAATAAATAAGATCATACCATTATCTTTGATGTTATCATTATAGGTTATATGCTTAATTGTAGTTATTTGACTAGTTATTAGTCCACCCCAAAGCGTTGTTAGCATAGGACACACTCATGTTATTAAGCTTTATCTAAAGACGTGCGTCGGAATACCCGAGCCGTCTCCTCTTCGTTTCAGGTCGCAAACAGGGCGATGAATGTCCCTGGACCATATATATGCTCACGTAGCAATGCATGGGAAAAGTCCGGCAAAGTTCGGCCCATTGCAATCCCTTTGTCAACCGATTCCACAAGATGTGGGGTGGCAAGTCGGCTAGACTGTTCTATAATATGATAAAGCACCTCAAAGTATTGGATTCCGCAAATATTCGGTCATTATGCTAACACCGCGTCACTTCATATTAATCCCTCTTTTCAAAAAGCTCAAGCCTATAAATATCTGTAGCTAATGTTATGTTCTAATTAAACGTATCTCATAAATTTAAATAACTTTTGATGTGTCAAAGCGTTAATAGCAATATTATGTAATTCCTTTTATTAACTGATAGGCATCTTAATGTTGGACCCACCAAAGATGCGTGTTTATTTGTAATATATTATTTAGCTAATAAAGAGCATATGAGAACTAACAGCGTGAATGACACTATGTAATCGCTTGCTCATTCACGCACACACTAATGTACTTAATTTATAAATGTATATAACTAAATTTTCATTATATTAAACTATCTTTTATTGTTTAACTTATTTGAGTAGTTCGAATTCCTTTTCCTCCACTTCTTCCACATATATTACAGCCATACTTATGTATATTTTAATATAATCATAATTAATAGATGTCTCATTGTCTTCTCAGCTTTGCTAGTCGGCCGAATTAAGATTAATTCTCATGAGCCATAACTATTATGTTATTCATTAGGTGTTCGATTTGGGACTTAGAGAGTGGGTTCGAATCCAGGCTGGTTCCTGACCTAAATCCTGGGCTTGACTGGGTTTGAAGTACATTTTGTGAGTTCCAGCTCATGTTAGATGGATAAACATATTTTGACCGGCACAATATATAAAAGAACAACATAATGGATTTCATTAATTTTTATTGTTTTTGTATTTGATCAAACAGATTGATTCTTATTTTACAAAATAAAGAGATTTCTTCTTATATTTTCTTTATTTTAACTTTGTAATATATATTAAATGATCTATATATAATTGTATATACTATTTTAAAATGCTTGGATTGTATGTAATTTGTAATAAATAAAAATTAAAATTTAACTCAATAAATATTATAAATGATGATGATATTGATGGCAATCATCAGCTCATGTTTGTACCTTGTGGGTATTAGCCATATCCCCATGGTTTGCGTTACCCGCAGTAATGCTACCGAATCATTGTTACATAATATAATCCTCAATCTCAGCAGCATCTATAAGTCCAAAGAGAATTATACATACAAATACACCATTATTGTCTAGTGTTTAAATTATGAATAGCAAGAGATTCATCTAAATATGTCGTTCACAAATCCCTAATTTAATTTATGCAAATGTCACTGTAAATTCCATAGTGACATATAAGTAAACTGATACAACTCTGCCAATAAATGAAAAAGTACAGTATGAGCCATCTAACACTTTAGCTTCTATTGTATATAAGCATTACATTTATTGATGTGTTACAACGCAGAGTGTGAATTCTATATATTAATATAATTTCAGGACAACCGTAACTTATTCTGAAATTACAATAATCAGAGAGAAAGTCTGTGCCTCATATTTAACAACCTCTGAATATTAAATGAATCAACAGTTAATAGATGTAAATATTAATAGTGGTAGAATTTATGTGGAAGTCACTGTAAACCCGTAACGAGTTATATGTAAACGAATACAACTCAGTCACCGAACGAAAAAGTGAATTAGCCATTTCTACATTATCTTGGATTATATACAGCTACCGCTAACCTGATTTAGTATTTAAATATGTTTACCACAGTAATTCGAAAATATTGTTCAAAAATTTTATGGATTAGTAAAATATATTAATAACGGATCTAAAAATAAATATTCTCACATGAGATAGCAGAATGTGATATTTGATTCTGACTTATTTGAAAACCTGACATAAATCTTAAGTAGGTGAAAAAATACTACTTGCAATAGTGTGGTTTAATTATATGTGTCCATCTTATTTAAATACAGCATATATGAAATGATCTAGATACAAGCACACGTGCATTTTATAATATTAAAATGTTTCAATTACTTAACTATTAATTTGCCTTTAAGTTATGGTCTCAGATTATGTCCATTAAAGTATGAGGATTGGCTATCTTAATATATATCTGAGCACTTATAGCATATATGTGTAGAGATGGTAATCTGGACCAACTGATGATTGCTGGTTTAGCATGAAATACGTATATTGGTGATTATCTTTTCAACATATATGTGATCAAGTGTATCAGTGTTATGTGATAATGTGGAGAGTGGTGGGTCATGTGAAAGTCTGTGCTCATATACCCTATATATCACATATATAGACACAGGTATATAATAAGCCTGTGTGTTTCAGTTATTATTTAATAATATACACTTCTTTTGTATTTATATATTTGCATATAAAAATGCAAGAATATTATTAAAAGTTTAAATTTGCATTTATCATTTAATATAAATGGGATTTGAACTCGGACTTTCACAAGACCCTCAACTATCCATGCCATCTCATATTGCTGACCCACCTGACCACATACACATGTTGAAAAGATAAATAATCACCAATATACATATTTCATGCTAAGCCAGCAATCATCAGTTGGTCCAGATTACCATCTCCACACATATATACAATCAGTACTCAGCTTTATATTAAGATAGCCAATATTCATACTTTAATGAACAGGTTTCAAACTATTCCATCCCACAACTCTTTGGCTGTCCCATTTCATTGAAAATCTGATGATGGATCGTTCAAAGCTCACGTTAGTGCCATAGTTGTCATTATGTGTGCAGGTGGGTGTACACCTGTACAATGTATTAAATTACATATTAAAACATAGTGCATTATAGGTCTACCCATCCCTCACATATGTATGTGAAATGGATTATTCTCCTGTACATGAGGGGTCAGAATGACTAACGTCAACATGGGTAGGATGACAACCTTGGCACTAACATAGGCTTTGAGCATTCCATCATAAGATTTTCAGTGAAATGGATGGCTGATGAGTTGTGGGTTGGAGTAGTTTAAAGTCTGTCCATTAAAGTAAGAAGATTGGCTATCTTAATATAAAGCTGAGCATTGATTGTGTATATAGGTGGAGATGGTAATCTGGACCAACAATTGATTGCTGATTTATTATGAAATACTTATATTGATGATTATTTATCCTTTCAACATGTGTGTGATCAGGTGGGTCAGCAATATGAGATGGCATAGAGAGTTGAGGTGGTGTGAAAGTCTGGGTTCGAATCCCATATATATTAATTATATGTGCAGGTATGTGTAAGCGTGTACAATGTATTAAATTACATTTAATGTAAAGTAATTCTAGCTATATATCAGAGAACATATTATATTTAGCCAATAAAATTTTTCTAACCAAAAATTAATATCTTTTTACATAAATTGTACATAATAAATCAATTTAAAAGAAAAACTTTTTGCCATACCTTACCTTTATCTAACTACTATTTTGAATCCATGAACTAGAAATTCTCTCAGTATACAATGTGTAAACTAACAGTGCTAATGCTCTATCTTCTTAGATGAATTTGAAACTATTTATATTCCTGCAATCAGATTTTCAACATGTCATTTAGATAGTATTGATCGACTTAATTAATTTCTTCATAATTCTTTCTCTTGCTCATTACACTATAACAACGATTATTTGTTTTTATTTTTAATAAACATATGACCAGCTGAATTTGTCTTTCATTTAAAAATAATATAAGTAAAGAAATATTTTTATCTTATAATATGCAGTAATGTACATCAGTTTATTAAGCATTTTTAATGCTAGAATTTGTATCTTAAAAACAGTATGTACAATATATATGCTGATTATTGTATTTTTTTTCGTCAACATTTTTTTCTCTGTGTATATATGTGCATTAATCACCTTCATGTATACATAGCCTTATATTAAATTATTTAGACCAAGGATGTCCAACTTATTATCATCCTAGGCCACCAGGGATTTGAAAAGAAGAGATGTTTTTGGTCATATATTAGTGATAGGTTAAAATATTATTTAAAATTGCTACAAGTTACCATGAATATGTAATGCCTGATGTAGTCAAATCTACTGTTTGTGCTTTAACAGAAGCTGCACACTATTTATACTGAAGCCATGCATGCATACAAGTAGAAAGAGCATATGCGCATACTTATTTTAATCACATTGTGGGATGTAACCACAAAAAAATCTCAATGCATTCAGTAAGTTTATGACTTTGTGTTGGGCAGCATTCAAAACCATCCTAGGCCACATGCAGTTTAGGGGCCATGGGTTGGTCACCCCTTATTTAAACAGTTGATAAAAATGATTGTGGACATTTCAGTGTTTGGACAAATATTTTTAAATTTTATGAGCTGTCAAGCAATGGCCGTGGTAAGCTTTTCAGCAATGAATGGAGGATTTATGATTACTGTAAAAGTTTTATCAGTTTGCATTTTCTGTTGGTCATGAGTTTTGGTTACTGTGGAAGCCTACTAATAACCGACATACTTTATGCTACAACTTCCGAGAGTTAATTTGTACATTTAGTATTTATGGCTGTCTTGTTAGAATAGTCCAGGTAGATAAGCAAGAGGATTAAAAAGTTTAAGTATTTTTCTTTTTTAATTAAAAAAAAGCTATAATAAAACAGTTGTTTTTTTTCTTTCTAACATTCATCAAAATAATACACGTTTACATTCTCTTTAATTTGAGATACAAATAATTTTTTAATTAAAATGTATTTCTTTATCCTGTTTTTGATGACCAGAATTAACTTTACATTAAAAATTAATATTAATTGACAAGTATTTAATTTCTGCCTTTGTATTTCTGTACAAAATAGATTTTTCTTCTTCAAGAAGTATAATAACTAATAGTTCTTATTGCATTGAGAAATGTATACAATATAATACTAAATTATCCATTCACTTTACTACTGTTACACAATGCTTTACTTATCATCCTTTTTTTTTTTACAGTTAATGGTAAAAATTTTAAAATTTGAATTTAGAGTTGAGGCTAGGAAATATAAAGTTCTGAAGAAGATTGCTGGGGTAATCGAAACTGTAAAAAAGAATGGTAAATAAAGCATTGCATAACAGTAGTAAAGTGAATGGACAATTTAGTATTATATAGATTTTTTTTTAAAAAAATAAATAATTCTGCTTGATTTGTGTCAGAATCGGAAATATATAAACTATTTAACAGTAGGTCTTTTATTTAATTTTAAATAATTTATTTTAAAATATTAAGAGTAGCATTTTTTTTAAAATTTTATATGTATATTTCTACTTTTCTTTTATATAAGTTAAACATATTGTTAAGGTTACTTATCCGGTCATGTAAAATGAAGGAGACATTATTGTTTCATTATATATATGTATTTTTGAGATTAACATATTCTGTTTAAATATAATTGAATAGCCCTCTAGCGTCATCAAATGACAATAAACTGTAAATTATTTGTTATTACACATATGTGTGTGTCCACACATACTTGTGCAAACTATAAACTTTTGTATTATTATGTTAATTAATTAATTAATTACTTGTGCTAATAAATATTAATTTTTAGGGGTAGAATAAAAAATTCATGCCAATTAATGAGAGAATTAGTACCAGGATTAGGTGAAAAAACTGATAAAGCTACTGTTTTTGAATTTTGCGTTCAGTACCTTCTACATCTGAAAAGAATTGTTGGCGGCAAATATGATAAGGTAAATATAATTGATTTAAATGTAATAATAATAATTGGGGGAAAAAAACATAAATTAAAATTTTAATTTGAAAATATTAATATGATAATTTGCAAATACTAGTATGGCTGAACACACAAGTACCTTAGACAATGGATTTATAATTAAATGTCACTTTTCTATAGGTTTCTTCTTTCCCAGTAGCATCTATAATATTATGGAAATATTTTTGATGATTCTTTGACTCTCAAAGCCATTTAGTAAAATGAAGGAACCAGAGACAGTTTATTGGATATCTCAGATCTTAAGAAAATTTTGTATCACTTTTCGCGATACCTTGGAAGCGCAATGGTCTTACAAAGTTTTCGTTGAATATTCTGCAATTAATAATAGTAAAAACTATGGTTTATAGTATACAGATGTTTAAAATCTCCATCATTGATGAACTTGGCATCATATTAAAAGAATGTTTCCATTTTATGGACAGCGTATCAAGTCATTTTACCAATCCCCTCCAATTAAGTATAGCGAAATATTCATTTATTAACTGTAATGATTGAATAACTGGGTTGAACTAACTAAAAATAGTTTCAAGATTTGTTGAAAAATCCTTGCTATTTAAACATGTTTTAATGACTAGTTTGAATTTGTAGTACAGGCCATGGAAACAGCAGGTGAGTGCACTAATAAGTACACCTATGGAAACAACAGGTGAGTATAGTAATCAGTGCACCTTCTGACCAAGGACAAATGTGACTTCAATACAGGTACAGATTTTTGTCTGCAAAAGTCTTTTAATGATAATACATATTTATGAATATAACTTAACTGTGAAGTAAAATTAAATTTACAAGTTTTGCATATAATAATTTTAATAATGGACTTTTGAAATAAATAGAAATATTACTTAGCATTTCTTTGTGCACTCAATACAGTGCAATATCTTTACTAAATTCTCTAATCCAACTCACTGTTTCAAGTGTACAGTAATTCTACCTTTTTTCCCTACTCTACTTTTAAAATGTCATTTATCAATTTATAATTTTTTGAGAAAATCTACAAGTATGGAAAAAATGTCACCACAAACTTTTGTAAAAACTGTGCAGTTTAGAGTTACTGTAGAGGGTTGGACTTGGAATTGAAGATTCCAATATTGATTCTTAACTGAATAGCATGAATTTAAAAGGAAATTGGGTTTTCTAATTTATAGAGATCCAACTTGTCACCAATGGGCACAAAAAAATTATATGACTTTCTAAGAAATTAAGTGTATGATTATTATTAATTAATTAATGACTTACCTCTAGATTAATGTTTCATATATAATTATAATATTTGCTGTATGATTCTAGAAGTATAAAAATTAATTCGATCTGAAGATACGATACAACCTTATATTGTATTTTGCGATGACCAGAAGGTATTTAATCACTTCTCTGACCAGTGATCTAATCATGTTAGTTGGGGCAACACAGATAGTTTTGGGTACATTTATTTTTCATTACAAACAACTAAATATCCATTTTGTAACTGATACTGAATGAGTAAAAGATTGGCGGCAAATTGTTATCTGAATTTATTTGGAAATTTGTTGCCCACTTGAAAGAATCTCTATTTTTTATTCTGAATTTGGATTCAATTTCCACTATATCATGATTACGTCTGCATCATTAATCATTCATATGGTAATATATCTGGAATTGGTTCACTTGCATAAAATATACATATACAGATAATATATCATGTAAATAGAGAAATTTGAACTTAGGTTTTTTCAATCTATATTTGTCCTCCACTCCATCTCAAACAAACAACACACATAACCACATACATACATACAAAAAATATAGATGGTTCCCCCAATGCATGCATTTCATACACAACTAGCATTCATCAGTTGGACCAATTTAAAATCTCTCATACATATATACAATCAGAGCTCAGCTTATGTTAAAATAGCAATTCCTTAAACTTTAATGGACAGGCTTCAATCTTCTCACCCTTACAACTTTTCAACTACCCATTTCATTGAAAAAGTGATAATGTGAGGGGTAAGAGTGACATAACGTTTACATGGGTATGACTGCAAAACCAAATCCACCAAGGGCTTTGAACGTTCCATCATTAGTTTTCAATGAAATGAATGATTGGACATTTCACCATTAGTTTTTCAATGAAGTGAATAGTTGAATTGTTGGAGGGGTGAGACTATTGAAGTGTTGGAGGGGTGAGACTATTGAAGTCTGCCCATTAAACTTTAAGGAACTGCTATCTTAATATAAGCTGAATACTGATTGTATATATATGTGTGTGGGAGATTACGGTTTGGCCCAACTGATGAGTGCTGGTTCTGCACGAAATCCCGTTTATTGGAATCATTTATTTTTTTCACGTGTGTGGTCATGTGTATCAGTTATTTGAGATGGAGTGGAGAATAAATATAGATTAAAAATCCTAAGTTCAAATCCCTCTATTTATTATAACCTCGTAAAAAAATTATTAATTTCATTGATGAAAATAATTTTTTTAAAGAAGAAAACTACAACTCTTACAAAGAACAAACAGTTATAAAAGTTAAAAATAATACAGACTCATTCTGGGTTAGATTTCAAAATGGGGAGGGGGTATACAATTGTTTTAAAACTAACAAAATATCACATGATCACCTTTTCCTATGCTTATACAGGCTGTTATTAGCAATAGCAGCAATGCAAGCTTTAGTAATCAATGGATGCAGGAAGGTGCAGTGCTCTCAGATCCAAAGCTCCTCATTTGATGAGTCACAAGCTAGAAAAATGAGTAGGCACTAGATGGGGATTTTATGTACAAACCTTCCTGCATCCATTGATTACTAAAGCTTGCACTGGGTGGCACTACTGTCTAGAGAGTTTGCTCATATATTCTTGACTTCGTTTAAGGAGAGGCCACAATACATCACATCACATATTGCTAATAACAATTGTTTTTCAGATTGTTCACCAAATTTGAATTTTTGTTATAATTTTTTTCCCTTGAATATTAATAAAAGCTATTTTTTGATTACAATATTATATTACAAGATCTACTTTTTATTTTTATATTCGGGGCTTCAATGCACCAAAATTAACATATCAGTGTTATCCAACTTCAGTACTTGCATCATAAGTTGACTATCCCTTTATCTATGTAAATATTATACCTGGTGATGGTTATATTGTTAGTGGTCAAAACCATGCTCTGTAAGTGAAATTTACAAAACTATAATAATGATATTATCATTAATCATAGTGATGATAATTGTGTGAAGAAACTCTACATTATTAGCATAACAATGGTCAAATTTCACACTTAGAAGTTTGATATATCTTATACTTTTAATTATAAATTTATTAAGCGCATATACCTTACGTAAGTAATATTTTATTATGGCTATGAACCTCAAGAGTATGCACCTGAAAAATGCGAAGATAGGGACCTCTACAGATCTTAAACACAAGCTTACAACTTGGAAGAAAAGAGCAGAACCACTCTTTACTTCAACCTACTTTCTATATGAATAGGTGAAACTAAAGCATTTAGATCTGAGAACATGAAGCTATTCAATACTTCACTGATGAAGTCCACAATTCCTACTACACATTAGTACTCATGAAATCTTTCGATTTACAGTGAGTTAATGGAAAGATCTTATAGTTAGAAATCTATTAATTTAAAGTTGCAATTATAAATTTATTATGCACATATACATTATGTAAGTAGTATTTTATTAAGGCTGTGAACCTCAAGAGTATGCGCCTGAAAAATGTGAAGATAGGGACCTCTACTGGTCTTAAACCCAAGCTTATGACTTTGGAAGAAAAGAGCGGAACCACTCTTTACTTTTAATTTTTCGGGCACATACTCTTGAGGTTCACAGCCTTAATAAAATATTACTTATGTAATGTATATGTGCTTAATAAATTTATAATTACAACTTTAAATTATCGTAATAGATTTCTAACTATAATATCTTTCCATTAACTCATAAATCGAAAGATTTCGTGAGTACTAATGTGTAATAGGAATTGTGGACTTAATCAGTGAAGTATTGAATAGCTTCATGCTCTCAGATCTAAATGCTTTAGTTTCACCTATTCATAGAGAAAGTAGGTTGAAGTAAAGGGTGGTTTTGCTCTTTTCTTCCAAAGTCGTAAGCTTGTGTTTAAGACCTGTAGAGGTCTCTATCTTCGCATTTTCAGGTGCATTCTCTTGAGGTTCACAGCCTTAATAAAATATTACACATCTTATACTATAAAATGTTAACTATGTTATTTTACTTTAGGACATTTTTTGATTATTTTGTTCATATCTTCATTAGTAAGAATATTTTGCATAATAGAATTGTTTGATATGTTTTGCATAATTGTTGACTGCGTGTAATTTTTTTTTCCATTAAATTTTCAAGGTATGTTATTCACTAGTTGCACTTAATTGAAACATAATAATGAAAAATACATATGCTCCATCTCTTCTATCTCAGAGCTATCTATTATAAGCTTCAGTAAGTTATTGGCTTTTATCAGTATCAAATTTGGACCGGAAAATAAATTTAGTAATGTAGATATTGGACCACATATAAAATATCAGTTTTTACTAAGCCATCGAACTTTGATGTGTCTATCCCCAGAGACCATTCTTAATTTTTGTCCACCTTTGTAAAATGAGTTGTTTTTCAAATAATAAGTATGGATCTGATTTCGTTTCCCATGATTGATTGCTAATTTATAATTCCATTTGTTTCTAATCTTAGAACTTTTATCATGTTATTATTTTTCTATTGTAGTTTCTATTATTTTAATATATGCTCAATTAGAAGACCGAAAAAAATGCTATTATAGCTTTGATGCTATGTATCTTGCTATCGAAACTGAGGTAGTAAATGAATTACAAGATCAATTACAAATGATAATTAACTTATAATAAAGATATATTTTATTCCAGAAGTATAAATGCATCATGTTGTAGCAATAGTAAATCTGCTTGCCTACTTATGACTTGGATTCAAATCCAGGCCAAATGGAACTTAAAAACTTCTTCACTTTCAATTAGGTTTAGGATATTTTTGTCAAATAACAATTTCCAAATCCATCCTAATCAATCATCTCATATTCTTTACTAAATTATCCTTAATTAAATGGTAAAATAAGTCATTATAGGACTTGTTATCTGCAAAAGGAAAACCAATGTCAAAAACCAATGAAGAGATCTTTTATTGTTACCTTATTCTACCTCAACTGATCTTGTTTCAAGTATGAGAATAAATAAAAAAAATCTCCAGGATGTTAATATTTAGCTATTGGTAATTTTTTTATATATATTTGATATAGCAACAATGTCTGTCTTTTTATCAGGATTTTACTGTAATTTTGTAATTATTAAGAAGTTTGTATATACAAGCTATAATATAACTAAAAGTTTTGTTGTCAATGACATTGAAATCCAAAATTGCCAATAAATACATCTTTTGAACACTTTAAGAATATGAGCATTTTTAGATTTTTTCATATAAAAGTTGCATAAAATCTATTCAAATATAAATGAGTAGGCACTAGATTGGGAATTTTTAAACCTTTTTGCATCCATTGGTTGTTAAGGCTCACACTGGGTGGTGCTACTGTATGGAGAGTTTGTTACTGTACCCGAATAATTTTTTAATAGTAACTGTTTAATATTTTGAGCTTTAGTAAAAGTCTTGATTACCTAATAGCATTCCTTCCAATTTTAAGTTATAGACACTATTTCATATTTATGTGTGAAATATAATCGTGCTGTTAAGAAGATGAATAATTTAAAGTAAAAAAGAATGCTGGCAGACAGTGATTACTTTGATTTAATTAATTTTAAAATAATAATAATATTGCATATTTTTCTATGTTAGTACCATAGTCCTTGATAAGTTAAGATTTTTTTTATATAATTTTATAAACATTTCAAAATATAAGTTATTAAATAGTACCTTTTATTTATTATATAATATTAATACTTATTACTATTTATTTATCATTTTAGGAATTTGTAGAAAAATATAATCCATATTAAACCTCATATGAATATAGATGTTCCTTTTGTAAAAAATAAATAAATAAAAAAATAAAAGAAAGAAAGAAAATGAAATGAGGCGGCAGTATTTTAAACACCGAGTTGAATAACTTCATTATCTAATTATGTAATTTAATTTTCGTCTGTAAATTCGATTACTTTCTCCTGGTGAGAATGTAATTTTCTTTAACAATTTTTTATTTTATCTAATTAAAGACTGTTTGCTATATATCTTAAAATATTTCATGGATATTTGTAAATATAATTTATAAGTGAAAGAATATAAATATATGGATATTTTATAATTGAATTTTTAAATATATATACATCTCAAGATAGCTCTATTGGAAAAAAAACATCTGTAGAACTGTTTTTCATCTACATTTTAAATCCTGTTTTGTTGATGTTTATTTTGAATTTTGTAACAATAGTAATGTTTATTTATTGTTGAAATAAATATACTCATTTTTTACCTTGTTTTTTTTTTTAATTAAAAAATCATATGCTATATTTTTTTTATTCATGTTAGATAATCTATGATCCCATAGATCAGTTAATAAACTAAATGTAACAATTTCACGAATATTCAAACACAAACATATTTGAATTGTCACCTTAGTACTATCAAATACAATATCATCAAGATTTACAAGACTAAACCAATAAAATGGATTAATTTACATATTTCAAATTTTTTTAAATATTTATGGAATTGATTGTTTACTTTGGTTTATAGTTGCGGCTTTACTTCATTAGTGCTTGAAATCAATATATATATATGTGCTTTGCGCACACATAATGAAGCTATTAATAGTGATTGAAAACAAATAATGTTATCCAAATGTTACTGCCGAGTGCGCGTTCGGGATATTTTATAGTCCCATATTCATGGCTATTGGAGTTTATTTAAGAACTATAATGGTGTTAATGCAAATTTTATGCAAATTTATGTGAATATGCTACATAAACCATTTTTGAGATAGAGAAAAGCAGGCCTCTTTTCTATTGATTGCAGCAGCGTCACCCACTAAGTAGTAAACCTCCCTGACTTTGCGTTTAATGTCATTTCTTTCAGAGCAGATAACACTAGCTCTGGTGGGTAGGAAGGCATAGCCAGTGGCTCTTTCATGCTCAACAAAAATTGAATTGCCTTCAAGCTTAGTTTTGGTCCTGTTGTAGAGGTATCTATGTTGAGCTACTCTGGTCTTGTAATGTTGGTTTTAGTTTCTCCATAATATGTTGCCATGCAGTTTCTTTGGGGGGCAGGTAATTTTGTAAACAACTTGAGGGATGAGTTTGGGTTTAATCCTGTCTTTGGTGTTATTGATGAGTCTATTGGTGTTAGGAGATGAATGGAAAATGGCTGCAAAGTCACATGATAGTTTGTTAATAAGGCTTTTGGCTGTTGATTGGATGTATGGAATTAGGATTCTCAGTTTGTTTTCTATCTTATAATTATGGTTTATTTTGTAAAAGAATTTATTAACTTTTATGTTGATAGATGATTGTTTGTGTCCTATTTTTATTAAATCTGTGGTGTAATTAATGAGATTATTTCTTTTGTCTGCCTCATATTTGCACACATGAAGGAAGAGAGGGCTGCAAGTTTGTGAGACTGAGGTGCATAAGAATTGGGATGTGTCAGTCCTCGTAATTCTAAAGATCTACCTATCATGTGGTAGTCTAGCTTGTCTATGTTTCTGCTGACGCATATGTCTAGGTATTTAACCTGATATGCTTGGTTTTCTCAAGTTGTAGTGAAGATGAGCTTGATGTTATTCTAAAGGCTATTGTGGAGATTAGTAATGATATCTTCTGGAGCTGCAATGAATACATCGTCAATGTAATGTGTAAATCATGTGTGGAATTGATTGGAAAAATGCAGGGAGTATTAGCTTTTCATATTGAAGCATTTATCCCTGAAAATAGCAACAATGTTTAGATCGAGCCATTTTAAAAATTCAATGATGAATTTAGCCGTGTAGGTGGGCAGTTGCTTGCAATTAATGAATCATTGACTATTTCAATTGATTGTTTGCTGTCATTGGAGCCATATAGCTATTTTGAACATCGGTTGTACGACTGAGTGTTTGATTTTTTTTACAAAATCAAATGATTTGATGGTATTGTCACCAAAGCCTAATGCGTCGATAAGCCAATGATTAACCAAAACTGCCATGTTGAAATAGTGTGCTCTTCCAAAATCAATCATTAGTCTTAAAGGTTTATCAGGTTTGTGCAGCTTAACATTAGCGAAGATTCTAGGAGAAGAGAAGGTTAACAGATATATACGGTAATATTCAGCTTTTGTGAAAACGCTATCTCAGTTTGTATGTAGTATAGTAGATATGAATTTATCTCTGTTAAGCCTATTGTTGAAGTCATTTAAATTTACGAATTTTAGTTTTTCAATTTGGGTGTTAATTTTTTTATTGTACTCATTGTCATTTATTAATACAAATCTATTCCCCTTATCTTCTTTTAAGCAAATGATAGATTGGTCAGCCAAAAATTGATTGGTGTTGTTGATTTTCTTGTTCCATTCATTGGAGTAATTATTTAGTTGCTTGTTCTTTATAGTTTTTGTTATCCATGCAATGACTACTTCTTTTGGTGGGTTGTCTATTAAAGCTGCTTCGATGTCAGCGACAATTTCCATTTTGGGATTATTCCAGCGTCCACCTACAAATTTTGGACCTAATTCAAGAATCTCTATGATCGTGTGTGATATGTTTTTATTTGTAAGATTCATAAATGTATTGTGATTGAGCCCATTGAAATGAATATTTTGCTTACTTGCCAGAAATTTTATTTTATTATTGAATTTCTTAAGCAGAGTGATCATATGTCTGTTACATCTGTTGATGATAAATGGGGGAATTATATAGTTGTCCAAAATTACACTCCATCTTCTCGTTTCTTTTTTTTAAGGCCCTTTTGAATCCTTAATGATAGACTTGAGTAGTTGTCTTTGCAAATACATTTTAATTCTATCATAATTAAATATAGTTCTGTTGATAATAATTTTGCAGCAGTTAGGCACAACCATAACTATAAGATATAAAACAAACCGAGAATAATAATTCCATACATACAGTCAACAGCTTATTAACAAACTATCATGTGACTTTGCAGTCACTTTCCATTCATCTCCTAACACCAATAGATTCATCAATAACACCAAAGACAGGATTAAACCCGAACTCACCCCTCAAGTTGTTTACAAAATCACCTGCTCCCAAAGAAACTGCATGGCAGCATATGGAGAAACTAAAATCAACATTGCAACCAGAGTAGCTCAACATAGATACCTCCACAACATGACCAAAACTAAGCTTCAAGGCAATTTAACTTTTGTTGAGCATGAGAGAGCCACTGGCCATGCCTTCCTACCCACCACAGCCAGTGTTATCTGCTCTGAAAGAAATGACATTAAATGCAAAGTCAGGGAGGCTTACTACATAGTGGCTGACCCTACTGCAATCAATAGAGGAGAGGTCTGCTTTTCTCTATCTCAAAAATGATCTATGTAGCATCTTCACATAAATTTGCATAAAATTTACATTAACACCATTATAGTTCTTAAATAAATTCCAGTAGCCATGAATCCTGAAAGCACACTCGGCAGTAACATTTGGATAATATTATTTGTTTTCAATCACTATTAATAGCTTCATTATGTGTGCGCAAAGCACATATATATATTTGATTTATTCTAAGCTATATCAAAAAATGTTAGAACAAAATTTAGTACACTTTTATATATCATGTAATTCAGTTTAAATTCAACATCTTGAACTCACATTAAAAGGTTATCCTACAAATACTTGGTCTAAAATCTAGGATTCATATCATAACCAATAAAATCTCAAACTACTTATAATTTCTAAATTTAACCAGTCATTTAGAAGTAAAATATATGACCCCCTATTCTAATTCATAAAAGAATTATCTACTCTTCCAGAATTAAAACCAAGTGCTATGAAACCATATAACCAAAACAAAGCAGCATTGAGGGTTCAACAAAATCATGATGTGGTCAGTTGAGAACCATATGATGGCTACCATAGCTAATGAATCAGTTTGATTCCAATATCCACAATAATATTCATAATTAATCATTTGTAAAGCGCATACTCATTATGTAAGTAATATATATTAAGGCTATAACCTTAAGACTATGCGCCTAAAATACGCACAGTAGGGACCTCTACTAATCTAAACACAAGATTAACAACTTTAAAGGACAAGAGTGGCACTCTTATCTTCGACCTAATTTCTAAATATATAGGTAAATCTAAAGCATTTTGAT
This sequence comes from Epiperipatus broadwayi, assembly GCA_028023455.1. Lineage (NCBI taxonomy): Eukaryota > Metazoa > Onychophora > Udeonychophora > Euonychophora > Peripatidae > Epiperipatus > Epiperipatus broadwayi. Next base: position 284 of record JAQFVV010014959.1, on the reverse strand, counting down.
TTGAGAGAGTGAAGCTATTAACTATTTCACTGATTAAGTCCACAATTTCTATACAAATTAACATACGCGAAATCTTTTGATTTACAATGAGTCAGTATGAAGTTCTTATAATTAGAAATCTTTTAAAACAATTTAAAGTTGTAATTAATAATTTGGAAAATGCATACTCATTACATTAAGTAATATATATTAAGGCTATAACCTTAAGACTGCGCCTAAAATGCGACAGTAGGAACCTCTACAAAATCTACTGTCACATTTTAGGCATGTAGTCTTAAGGTAGT
>JAQFVV010014958.1:0-23164 GCA_028023455.1 Epiperipatus broadwayi | reverse complement strand
CTCTAATACTGATACACTTGAACACATATATGTCGAAAAGATAAATGATCCCCAATATACATATTTTATGCTAAACCAGAAATCATCAGTTGGCCCAGATTATCATCTCTATACATATATGCAATAAGTGCTCAGATATATATTAAGATAGTCAACTTTCTTACTTTAGCATGAAATATGTATATTGGTAATCATTTATATTTTCGACATATATGTGTACAAGTGTATCAGTGTTATAAGATAGAGTGGTTGGTTGTGTGAAAGTATGTGCTCATAGACATTATATATTAAATTGTAATTGTAAATGATTCTCAAGATGGTATTAATGACGTGAATTAACTATAGCTGCTGTTTAATTATATATTGGTATATTAAAAATTATACAGATAATTTCACTGTTTGACTCTATTGGGTATTACAAGTGTGTCTGATATTATATATATAAAGTGACGTTATTGCTACCTACTAGTCATGTGTTAATTTTAACTTTTCACTTTGACATTATTAGATGTCCCAGTATGTCTAATTGCAAAACAATAACACATGAATGGTACAGCAATATAAATGAAAACTAAGACTCTGTAGAACAGGGTCTATTTATGGACATAAGACTGGCAATTTTTGTAAACTATGCCCTGTGGTGTGACAGATGTAAAGTAATGATTGAAAGGATGAGAGAACCCGCATGGTACTAAATTTAAGAAGGTCATGGAGAAAATCATGAAGAACGACCGATTAATTGTTCCAAGCTATATATCACAAGAGCAACATGGGAAAAGGGCGGATCTACATTGCTCCAATCAGATATGTAATTGATGTTATATTTGTAATTGTAACAATCAATATAGCAATAGAATAAAAACAAATTTTAAAAAAAAATATTTTCTTACCTCACAAGTAGTTTTTCTGACTGTTTTATCTCCTGCACACAATATGGATTTATCTATTCTCTTTGATGCTTTAATATGTCCTTTTAATCGATATATGCTCTTACATTCTTCCGTACCAATAATGGGTATTTCCATTTTCTGAAGTATTTCCACAAATTGTCCATCTAAAATTGTAATCTAATTAGAGTTGTTATATGTATTATGAAAAAACTATTTTAAGTAATAAAATTTAGTTTTTACTTTTTTATAGCATATTCTATTAATTTTGTTTAGTATTATTAAAACTAAAATGTTAATGACATTATCCAAATTATACCTTGCAGAATATATGCTTAACACATTTAAAACAAGATGTTAACCTGATTTAACTTGTTTTAATAACTTTATTTAAAAAAATATTATAATAAATGACTTTTCTTGTTTATCCGATTTCAATCTGGCTTACTAATGTTTGAAAAAAAAAGTTTAAGGGATTAATTTTTATTTGTGTATTTATTCCAGAATTTTTGGTATTGTTTGTGCAATAAGATTTATTTGATATTTTTATGCAAATTATAATATTTCAAATGTGTTAATAAGATTATTAAAAGAAATTAATGTGACTGATTTAATATATTCATATCTCATTTTAAGACATTTAGACCTTTTAACATCGGTAATATATTTATTTATTTCCTATACATATTATTAGTAATTTATCTTAGCTTATTTTCGAGATTCGAACTCAGACTTTCACACGACCCGCAATTCTCAGTGCCATCTTATATTGCTGACCCACCTGATCATACACGTGTTGAAAATATAAATAATCACCAATATAAGTATTTAGTGCTAAACCAGCACTCATCAGTTGGTGTAATTACCATCTCCACACATATATACAATCAGCACGAAATACATATATTGGCGATTATTTATCTTTTCAACATGTGTGTGATCAGGTAGCTCAGCAATATATGATGGCACTGAGAGTTGTAGGTCGTGTGAAAGTCTGAGTTCGAATCCCGCATATATTATATATATAAAAATGCAAGGGTTAAGCCTGTACAATGTCTTAGCTTATTTTGTAAAATCTACATAATAAAGGGTATATAAACTATGATAACAATAAGAAATATATTAACTAATTAAAGGAAATATATAAATTAAAAAGAAAACATAATTACTTGTTTGTACAACTGTTTTTAATATTTCAACAAGAAAACTAATTTTTATCATAAAATATTTTTAAAAAAATTTATTCCTAAGTTAAAGATTAAAAATTGTATCTTTTCTATGAATAAAGTTAATTTTTGAAATGAAAAATTATTTGCATATCTCCCAAAGTAAAACATCCTTACAGGTTAATAATTTTTTTTGTTGTTGTTGTTGTTTATAGGTTAATAATCTTTTTTTTTATTAAACTATAAAAAAAAAACTTAATTAATCTATATGGGTTTTTTTTTTACTTTGCAATTTTAATATTTAATTTTTGAAGGAAGACGACAGTATTTTCTAATGAAAATCAGGTCATTCGTTGAAATATTAACAGGATCTCTGTAGACAAATAATTCTGTTGTAGTAAATATATAATATTTAAATATATGTTTGTTTTCTATACTAAACTTAATATAATTATAAAGGGTATGAACCGAACTTTCAAAGTCGCTATATTTATCCAATCTATCTTATACAACCGATACACGTGACTACATACATTTGAAAAAAGATAAATGACCTCGAATATACGAATTTTGTGCTGAACTAGTCTAGATCGCCATCTCTTACATATATATACAATTAGCGTTCAGTTTATATTAAGATAGCACATCTTCAAACTTTAATGGACAAGCATCAATCTTCTCCATCATCCAATTTTCAGCCAACCATATCATTGAAACTTCGAGGATAAAATGCTCAAAACCCTTGTTGATGCCAATATTATTGTCATGTACATCGGTTGTTTTTGTCTTATTCTTATTGCTTTAGTGAATGCATGAGTAAAACACATTCTATAATATATATGTAAATGTGTCCCCTCGATCTATTATTATTAACTGTATTGTTATTTTTTTTAATTTTGTTTATATTAACATTTTAATTTATATATGTATACTCTACATATAAAAAGCAGCTATCATATATATATATATATATGTGTGTGTGTGTGTTAAAAATGCAGTATGCTTCCAGTTCAATAAATAATATATATTCTATTCTAATTAATGTTTATCAACAAAACACGAGCTATTATACACTATAAATGTTTGAATGAGAAGGGACGTGAAATAAAATATAGCATAGTTCACAACTCCACTGTATAATTCAAGATACGTTAGTTCATTTATTATCTATATGTAATGCAAGAAAGAATAATGTAAAATTTAAAAAAGGGAAATTAACTCTACGATTTCAGCATGCTTGTCTTCTCAAATATCATTTACAGTAAATACTACTGAAGTTAGCAATCATGTATTATTATCTTAACTTGTATAACTAGTTTTAATTCGCTATTCCTTTGGAAACATCCTCACTGCAAATTGTAACTAAATTTTAAAAAACAGAATTTCATTTACGAAAATGTTTATCAGCTTTATGTAATACATTTATGCATATACACACGAATATACGCATATATATATATATATATGTACATGTGATTGTATGTGTATATAACAATGCTGAAAATCTGTCAGTATATGGTATGAGTTACAATTGACCTCTGGCACATTGAAAAAAATGTTTATAGATGCTACATAAAAACTAATTTATATGACCATATTTTAATATGTTTTTTGTTGAGCAGGATGTTTGTTATTATTAGCAGTGATGTCACTAGTCATTTTCTAAGTCATACAGATCATTCGGCAACAGATGCAAATCATGAGTATCTGGATTGCTTAATGTCTCTATGACAAAGAACTTAGCTGATGATATGTAACCTAAACCTCATTGTTATATTGATTACATTTCGAGACAAGTAAATGTCCACATGAACAAATCTGAAATGTACGCTCACATATTTAGCTACAAAGAGCTACAATCTAATACATATACTATCTTAGTATGTTCCAGTACTTAATAAAAAAGAAAAAAATTCTTATTACAAATTAATAAATCTTAAATAAGAGTACTAAATGAATACAAGTAACAGTTTATAAACAGCCAAATAATAAATTTATACAAGCCAAAACATCTACTCAAGAAAGAGCAATTTGAGGAGACGTTAAAAAGTATAGGGTTTTATTAAATTTTGTATACATTATAAAAGTTAAATAATCTGATATAATAAATGATAACATCATATCTGCAGTTTATTTTTTTGAAAAGACATTAATTATATTAATTTCATATTCTAACTCTATTATATTCATAAATAATTGAATTGTATGCTTATTTTTATTAAGATGACTTACCATTGTATACACAATAAATAGTTACTATTACTAGTTTGGCTTTAGATCTCTTTTTTCATTCTGTACCATTTGGTGATCCAACTGAAGCACGATAAAATTTGAATCCTTAGGTACTATTATATTTTTTAACGTAATATGGTACATGTATAAATAAAATAAACATATCTTCTTAATCATCTTTACATACTGTTATAATATATATTGTGACCTTTGGCTTTGCCAAGAAATCTCGTATTTCATTATTGCTGGTGTTTAACTAAAAAAGTTTTTTTTTTTCTAAGGGAAGTTTATTAAATCAAACATATCTACAATTGACCTCACCTTATGTAACTCTGGTTAATTAATGATTGAAATGTTTCTGTCGTGAATAATTAATATAATGTTTTTAAGACTTTGCTAAAATATTTAAACATATAGTTCAAAGCATGTGTTAATAGGTAAATCTAAAATGTAGTTTATCATATTAAAGTTAGATTATTAATATAGGTTAGAGTAAATAGATAAGTGTCTGTAGTGATGAGCTAATACTAATTAAATCACTTAAGTAGTATATTAAATTTTAAGGAATTGTTATTAAAAATTTAATAGAATGTTTGATTTAAAATCAGTTGTTGAAATTTAATCTATCTGTTTATTAAAGAAGAATATTAAATTACAAACAAATAGTAAAGTAAATCGGTTTAATTTAAAAACAGATAAATAAGTTATTGCTAGTTAAAGAAAACTTTAAATTCAATAGCTAAAAGATAGAGAATGATTTCTAAATGTGTGTGTGTGCTTGCATGGTAATTTATTTATTGGGGAAAATATTGCTTCTTACGTGTCATGTTTGGCATCGTTTAAGAAGAGTCTTTTGTTTGATTAAAAGATTTAGTCAAAATCAAATGAACCTCTAAAAGTTTTTATTCATAAAAATTAACTTAGTTTAAGTAATTTTTATGTGATTTTATTATTAGCTTTATTATTTCCATTTTTTTTATTTAAAACCATCTAACTTAATATTTAGAAATTCCAAAGTATCATATGACTGTCTATCCATTTATGACTAATTAGTGTCAGACCATAATAAAAAAAAACAATCAGATATTGAATCAAGGGTTAAAATTTTTCATTAAGGAAGACTGATATTGAAAGTGTATTAAGAAGAATTGCATTTGAGAGCAGTGTAAGAAAAGTACATAAAAAGTTATAGACGAATTTTTTGAAATTCAGAGAAATTTTAAAATTTTAATAAATTTTTTGTTGTTGAAATTAATATGTCTACTTAACTTTTTTTCATCAGGCACTAAAGTTTTCTTTCTGAAATTAACCAAAATTTCTTAATCTGGTATTAAAGGTCGAATTTATCAGTTATATGTCTATTAATGGTACATCGACAGTGGAAACCTTGCGTTCTAAAGTCAAAATGTTGCAGACAACATTTTTAAATTGTCCTATTTTATCTAATGGCATTATTCATCACGAACTGTTTAGAAAACTAATGTTGGAGCAGATGTATTGAAAAAAATCTATGCTAACTACATAATTTTAATCTTCTGCCATAACTTGTTAAGATGACTTAAAATTTTATATGTTTATTACCATTTATAACAGAGGAAATTCTTAAAGAACTAAATAATTATAAGAGAAACTGTTTTCCTAAATGATAATGTTTTATAATAGTAATAAGAAATTGAGTATATATATTTTTTTATTTATAGAAAAAAATAAGAATAATAATAATATAATAATTTAATAAATCCTATACTTAAAGTTAAGCTATATTTTATAATTTGTTGCGTTTAGGTATACGTTTCTATTATTATTATTATTATTATTATTATTATTATTATTATTATTATTATTATTATTATTATTATTATTATTATTATTATTATTATTATTATTATTATTATTATTATTATTATTATTATTATTATTATTATTATTATTATTATTATTATTATTATTATTATTATTATTATTATTATTATTATTATTATTATTATTATTATTATTATTATTATTATTATTATTATTATTATTATTATTATTATTATTATTATTATTATTATTATTATTATTATTATTATTTACGTTTATATTAATAATCTGCTTGATCTTTCTCTTCATTCTAACATTTTTTTGTTTTGCAGATGATACCGCTTTGGTTACTTCAGCAGTTTCATATAGTTTACTTGAGAAACTTGTGAATGAAGATTTATTTAAAATTACACAATGGATGAAGAATAATAGATTACTGCTAAATATTAATAAATGTAATTACATAATATATTCTCTTAAAAATATTCCAGCAAAAGACTTGTTAATTCTATTGCCTGAGGTGAATCAAACATCTTGTCAGAAAATTACCAGGACATCAACAATTTCTTACCTTGGCTTGGTTTTAGATGAGTATTTACATTGGGATAAGCATATTTTTTGGCTTCAAGTAAAATTAAAAAAACTTAATTTTCTTTTTTATAGATTAAGAGATTGTTTGAATAAATCTGTCCTTTTATGTATATATAAGCAAATTTTCTTAAGCAGACTTTGTTATGGTATAACATTATGGGGTGGCACTGCAGCATATTTTTTGAAGTCTTTACAAACATTACAAAATTTTACATTAAGGATTATTTTGTTTAAACCTTTGGATTTGCCAAGACTTGAATTATATAAGTGTGCTGGAGTTTTAACTATTAATCAATTATTTTTAGTGAATATTTTGTGTTATTATATTAAATACAAAGGAATGAATAAAAATAATTCTTCATCAATAATTGTGACTAGATCAAGTGATTTTGATTTATTATTTGAACCAGCTTACTTTAAAACTCATTGTCGATATCAGAAATGTTATCTTGGTCCAAGATTTCACAATATTTTTATAAGGAACATTGAATTTAATGTTAATGACCTATCAAGAAAAACTTTGAAGAAATTTATTATGGACTGGATTATAATTGATGATAATGAAAAACTTTTTATTTTTATTTAATTAGTTTGCTATATATTAATGTTTTTTTTTATTTTATTTTATTTGCACATGTACTTTTGTTAAGCTCCATGCATGATTTTTTATTACAAGGAGATTATATGTTTATTAAATTAAATTATTATTATTATTATTATTATTATTATTATTATTATTATTATTATTATTATTATTATTATTATTATTATTATTATTATTATTATTATTATTATTATTATTATTATTATTATTATTATTATTATTATTATTATTATTATTATTATTATTATTATTATTATTATTATTATTATTATTATTATTATTATTATTATTATTATTATGTTTCAAAGCAAACTTTATTTGTACTTAAGAAAAGTGGTTACATCAGTAAATAGTACAAGAAAAAATGAGTACATCAAGAAACAAATGTTACAATTATTACTACAAGTACAGTTCTCCACTTAATTCAATTCTCCATTAATGGATTAGAATGGGATGGCAGTTGAATGAAATGATTCCAGTGTTGGAATCAATATTAATTGTTTCGAATGATAGAGTTCTACAAAATGATTATATCCTCATTCAATTAAGGTAGTGGGGTCTGGATGCCATTTGTTTTTGTAAAGCATATTTTTTTAATAGATAAATTGAGTAAGCCATCAACAAAAATGAATATTGTACATATAACAAAGCAACATTCATCTATAATGTTTAATTTTCCCAACTTACAATGTTCAAATTGGTGTTGTCCTAAAAAAAAACAAAAAAAAACACTATACTGGTTCCTAAGAGTTTTATCATTTTTGTCACTATAACATTGGTCTCGTCTTAAGTAATGACCAGGTTGCTGCATAAATGCCAGGTCTGGCAAGTGTCTTATCCCTTTTCTGTATCATTTCAAGTTTATTTGAAAAAGTAGCTGGATGCCTCCTAGAATTGTTACCAATTAGAAAGGTGTGTCTAGTACACCATTATGAATATACCACAAAGGTTGCTGCCCTGATACTTGGTGTTAATCCCTCTCTAAATGCAGAAATTATTATTATTAGTAGTAATAGTAGTAGTCATAGTTGTAATAGTAGCAGTAATAGTAATGGTAGTAGTAGTATTGTTATTATTATTATTATTATTATTATTATTATTATTATTATTTTCTGATATTATGCTATGGTTAATAATTTAGTACTATAATTTTAAAAGTGTTGCTATGGTCTTGATTATATAAGCACATAAAAAGTAAAAATAATGGTGATTTAATGTCGCCTTTAGTTTTCTTTGATCATGAAAAAACATGTAAATATAAATTTAAATTTGATTTTGAAAATGTGAAAATTCTTCATGAAGAGAGAAACCATAATAAAAGAAAAATTAAGAAGGCAATTTTTATAAATGGAAATAAAATGCATTTAACAAATAGACAAGCTAATAACATTAAAATATGAGATTCATGGGATTTGAATTGATGGCGTTTGCTTCCGCTTTGTTTTTGTTTTTTAATTTAATGGCAGTTGAGGCAGGTTTAAAAAATTAACTGAAAGTACTTCAGTGGATTTAAGAATTGTTTATAATAGTTTATTACCATTAAATTTATTATTTTTATTATAATATATATGAAATGTAAGTGGGATTTAAACTAAGACTTTCACACGACCCTTAATTCTCTGTGCCATCTCATATTGCTGACCCATCTGACACACACATGTTGCAAAGATAAATAATCACCAATATGTGTATTTCGTGCTAAACCAGCGCTCATCAGTTGGTCCAGATTAACATCTCCACACCTATATACAATCAGTGTTCAGCTTGGATAGGCTTCAAACTACTCCAACTCACAGCTCTTCAGCCTTCCATTTCATTAAAAATCTGATGATGGAACTTATTGTTGTAATTCTTTTGTTCTCGGCATGAATTACTGTAGCATCAGCAGAACCTTGAGCTTTAGCCATAACGTTATTATTAATTTATATTTAATCTTATTTCAATGATCAATTGTATTATGTTGTAGTGTATGTCTTTAATCTTGCATAGCTGATAGTTTTTCTCTCTTTCACTTTCTCCGGGTACATGGTACTATATATATATATATATATATATATATATATATATATATATATATATATAATGTTTAAATCACCCTTCCACATTTTTTGTTTTTTCCAGCAATGTTCTCTTTGAATAAATATAGTCTGAACTTCAAAAAGACGACTATGTTTATTCTCAGATAGCGTTTCTGAAATTGACTATTTTATATTTGAATTACATATATATATATATATATAAATTTAAAATAACACATTAAATCTACAAGTATTGCTTATATTAATAGAAAGTTTCTTAATATTAAAGTCGATTATATTTAGTTTTGTGAGTGATGAAAGCTTATATTAATGACATTAATGCTAGTGGTGTTTAATTAATAGAATCAGTAATTACGGATTTATTATTCTGCTACATATTTTTAAGAACTGTAATTTGTTCCCATTATATATATATTAACCGTAATTGTTTTTCTATTATCTTATAATGTTTGATTTTATACAGTATTGAAAGTCAAATTTTGTTTATCATCTTTTTATTAAAAAGTTGAAGCTTGTTCTATTATATTTATTTATATAAATAATAAAGTATGGTTACCTCTATTACTTTTACCCCACCCTGAGACTGTTACTACTTCTCCAACAAAATCCTTCTTGTATTTTGGGAGACAAATAGGTTGAATATTAATGCTAAAAGGGATAGTTTTTGCAGTCTTAATCAAAGCAATATCATTATTAAAATATTTAGAGTATTTGGGGTGGATTATAACTTGTTCTATTTTAAGATGATAAGCAAAAATAGGGTCGAATTCCTCTTTGCTATTAAAGAAATCGGCGTAGACTTGCATTTGATCCCACTGTTGATTACTGGAAAAAAAATAAAAAATTACATTTTTAATTAATAATAAACATATATAATATTAAATATGTTGCAAAATCAAATAAAAAAATTAATTTAACAATACAAACATTATTTGTAATACTGTATTTCTGGTAACGTTGAATCGGTAGCTGCTAAAGCAGTGATTTCCACAAAGCCCTCATCAGGAATTTGGCAAAAAATTATCATTTTTCAAATATCTAATATTGTTCAAACAAATAAGATATCAAAAAATCTCTTTAAAAAATTAAACACAATATTGATGACAAAGGCTTTTCTAAAACATATTGCCATATAAATATTTGATTCTGTACATTTGTAAAAAGTCTAGGAAGAAAGTATTAACATTATTACTTTATTGCTGTATTGAAGCTGTGCATATGTATACAATGATATATATGCTAGCTTCACCATTCGCTGTGGACTAACTAAGACCCTAAGTCCAACCACAGTGAATGTATGTTTCTTTTTTAAAATAAATTATTATCTGCACAAAGTTATAAGTTGATAAAGGAAATTATTTTTAAAAGTTAATAAAGTAAAATATAGAAAGTTTAAAATTTTATTTGTAACTATTTTTAAAATATATGTTGACAGAATTAGATAAGATCAATTTTCTTAATTAAACATAACCCATTAAGGAATGCAATTATTTTACGAAAGATTTTAATTAAAAGAAAATAGATAACAGGGGAAATTTTGAAACAATAGGCTACTAATAAGTAGTCTAATTAAAAATAGAATTGAAAAGGGTATAAATAAAGAATTCTTCTTTTGTTCTCGGTCTGATGCTTGCTTTAACCTTTGCTGAAAGTTTAATATTAAGATTTTTGCTGAAAAACTTGACAACATTGTGAAATCTTGCATGCTGTACTTACTTCAAGCAGTAATCTATTTCTTCTGATACATATAAATCCAGTAATGTGTTGCTCTGCGAAAATGCGAGAGTAATCTATATGCCTTTGCTCTCATCCATTCCTGAGGCCGGAGTTGTAACCATATGAGCCAGCCAGAGAACTAAAGTGTCTGCCATATATGCCTGCCCTATATCCAAGAATAGCTGCCGTCAAAACATGAAAACAATGTAAAGAAACAAGAAGACCTGCTAGAAACATCAAATAAACCCATCGTGACCCACCCCATCTAGTTACCAGTAACTCCCCTAATTTGAAATGTTTTATATTTCCTCAGGGTAAATTTAAATGTCTGCTTTGTGGTTATATATATGTTTTGAAATCTATATGTTCGCATTTTGTAAAATTATATTTCATTAATTGCTTTCTTTTCTCTTCTTTTTTTTTAAATATTGTAATGGGTAGTGGGTTATTACTTATAATGGTGGCAATAGTTCTTATTAATTTAATTGAAAATGTTTCATTTAACTTTCCGCCATTGTGCCCGTAATTAAGTATTTATTTTATATAGATATTTATTTAGAAAGAAAAGAAAGCAAATCATAGAAAGTGCAAATTCTATTTTTTTTTTTTTTAAATCAATATTTAATTGCTAAAGATTCTTTCGAATAACTATAAAGATTCTATTATAAAACTTCCAAGATTTTAATTTAGTTTTTTTTTTTTTATATTGATATATATATAAAGGAAAGATCCTGATCTATGTCTATTTTTTTTCTGCCATTGAAGGGTTACGAATTTAAAATTGTATTTTTAAAGAACGTGAAATAAAATAAACATTCGCATTTATATTTTTTTGTAATAAGAGAGAGTACATTTGACAATCTGTATATGTATTAAAGTTTTATAAATAGCATTGGCTCTGTGAGTAGATCGGTTAAACTTCAACTAAATCAATAAAATATCCGCCCACGTGTGTTAGAGATCTAAATTTTATAAAGGGAAAGTTACTATTATTTTTTGCAGATTTTTCAGTGGTTGCAGAGGGTTTCTTTTTAAAATTTAAAGGTCGTTGACCGTATTTATATGGCATCACGCCTTGGATGATCTGTGGGCATTTCAGCATATATACAGTGCTTCTCTTTTACCAAGTTTGCTTAGGTTAATATACATACATATGGATCTTCATGAAATAAGTAAAAATTTGGGATCTCATATCTATCTCAGATATTTTAATGTACGTAACTGGACATAAGCAGAAAACTCCGTATTCTGAATCCGGGTCACGCGTTTAGCGAACGGATTCCATTTTTTTTCTCTAATCCAGTTTAGAAACGGGTGTCTATCCAGTATTAACCTCTTGGTTGCTGTTATGTCTCGAGTTTTTACAGCCCACAATATGCTTCACTTTAGTGCACAGTATTGTATATTTATATTTGTTTTGAAATCTTTCTCAAAATATTATCGAAATGTTTCAATCATAGCTGGAAATTCCTGCTGGGGTCACTAATTTCATTATCTTTAATCATTAGTAGAGGGCTGTGATTTAAACGTGTCCAAAGTGTTTAGTTGAGTTTGACCACTTATTTATTCCCATGTTCTCTATCCATCGAGTTAATGAATCATGTCTCTCTCTTAATTTCCACGTAACCCATCCACTGACTGGAAATACTTTTTTTAAGAAAATTTATAATATAAAATCTGTCTATCATTATCTGTACTAAGAAAGAATTTTTCATATATGTTTGTAGATCGTTGTAGAGTGATATCCTGCAGCTCAATCAGTGAATCTTTGTAGAATCTTTCTAGCATAATTAATAAAAGTTTCTTTTGTCTGTCATTCATTATCATTGAAACTTTGTAGTGTTGTTTGTTTTTCTGTGTGCGACACACATATATAATTTCCGATCATTATATATATCTACTTGTTAAAACTCATTTTGTGGGCTTATCTCTCCCTGACCACCGGTCAGGGACATTAAAAATAAATTCTAGTGAGGTTTTGGGGAGTAAGTCGCTTAGTAGCAATCTGAGGAGTAGGTGAGGTTTGAACCCCCTCTATCTTCATCTCTAGGTTAGGTTAAAGCAGCTCTTCTTTTCATACCATTACAGTATATATATATTGATAGATAGATAAATTATAATGTAATCGATTTATCTTTCTCTCAAAATATTTCTACTTAATTATCTTTTTATCTATATGTATTGTAACGGAATATAATATTCCGTTACTTTATTTTAAAATGAAAATAAAAAGATCGTAAATAAAAATTATTTATTAAAAAGAAAAAAACTTAAAAACTGAAAATTAAAAGTTGTTTAATATATATATATTGTCGCGCAGATGGAAAACTTAAACTATTTTAAGAAAAAGTATTTGAAAGTTTTTTTTTTTTTTTTTTTGTAAAAAAGTAAAAATATAAAGATTGATATTTTAAAAATAGAAATAATGTTGATTTCTATAATCTTAAAAAATGGAAATGATTGTTTTATTAATTAAATGATTGTTCGAAAGCAAACCCTTGAGGCACTTAAAATAAATTAAATGGTAAGAGAATACAAAGAAATTAAATGATCAATGCAAGCACGAAAATGACAGCACGGACCATAACTGAAACACGAAAGGATTAGTGATGTCTTGCCGGTTGAATCGAAAGATTGGCTGATAAGAGACTAATAAAAATATAAAAGCCAAAGGATTATTATAATTGGGATCTGAGAGCTGACTATGACTATATCGTTATAACTAGCTATATTGCAGATTTTCACGATGTGGTAGTCTGCAATAAATTTAATTTTCTGGACAACCAGCTGAGGTCTCTGGATGACAGTTCCTGACCAGATGAATGACAAGTAGCGATTTCATTTCAAAGAAGGACAAAATCTACGAAAGTGATCACGAAGATGGACTTCTAAATCTGCTAAATCTGTAAAGTATGAACTATTGTGTCTATCTAAAAAGAACTTTCCTAAAATTGCAAGTAATTAATAGCTGAAAATAAGAACTCTTATCTGACTTAAAGAATGCAAATTCAATTATTGATATCTTTTTTATGTAGATGTTTAAGCAATCATTTCCATTTCATTTTTTTTTTTGGTGTGTGTGTTATGATTTAATTAAAATTTATTTTGATTTAAGTTGGGTGTAGATAGCTGCATGGATAAAGATTAATAACTATGTTTAAATTCGTTTATGTTTAGTTTAAGGGATTTTAATTTCAGGCTATTTGTTTTGTGGTTAGGGCAATGCTTGTGGAGGGATATATGGGTGTTTATATTAATGTAGTGTGAAGCGTGTTTAGCATGCAGGGCAACGTGCCCAACTGAATGCATGACCCCAAAGAGGCAGTCATATCGTTGCAATGGTCGCAGACGTATTTCCTGCGCCATTGACCCCTTCTAGCTCTGGAGGGATTATAAGTCTGCAGAAGACCGCTCTCCCCCATGCGTAGCACTCTTTAAAAAAATTATATACATGATTCCTTAGACAGATGCACATTCCTGTTCTAGATACGGATCATTTCCTTCAAATAATATCACGCTGTCAGATGTACATTTCTGTCGTCGTAGTTTTATGCTAGCATCTTCATATTACATTAATTGCGACTATATATCTGGAAGCAGGCATTGGGTTGGCTACGAACTTTTAGTCTGAGATTGAATGAATGTTTTGATAAGTTTTTAAATTGAAAAAAATCTATGTAGACTATCTATGCTCGACATGCTAAAGTAAAATATAATTTAAATATCCATCTGTGCGGTCTATTTAAATAGTAATTAAAATTTTAAAAAAATTATTAATATTAAAATCTAAAACTAAATTTACTCCTCAATTTTAAATGTGCGTTAATAAAAATCTATTTGTGTGTTAATTACTGGCAGTGGCTTTTTTTATTTTATTGTTTTAAATATTAATATATTTTGAAAATCTAAATCTATTAAAACTTATAAAAATGTTTAAATCTCTGCTACTCTATGAGCTAGTGACATTGGGAAAACGGTCAGAATAATATATATAAAAAAATTTTTTTGAATTTTAACTTACGTATCTGCCTACTATATAAATTTTTCTAGGTTCAAATGCCTAGATGGCGCCCTCGTACGGCGGATACGTTGAAGGCTCTTTCAGTGGCCGTTAAAATATATTTATCTATTTTTCTATTTTTTGTCTAGCTCTGTATCTGTCTATCTCTATATCCATCTACCTATGTCTCTATTTATCAGTCTATGTCCCCATCTATCTATCGAATAATTCTGTCTGTCTATCTATCTATCTATCTCTCTGTATGTAAGCATACCTATCTATCTCTATGTCTACATATTTGTCTGTCTATATATATATATATATAATATCTTGGCAATTGCTTTTCTGACTGGTAAAGACTCTGCTAAAAAAAATTACAATGTATGTATATTACAAACTAACACTTTTATTACTTAATTTAATTGAAATTGATAACGAAAAGAAACATTATATAACTATATACTTTGCATTAACAACAACATGTTACATTATAAATGAACTCATTGAAGATATTCCAATGGTTTATTATTTGGAAAGTGATGATCTTTCTTTAAATCTAAACTCTATAATTACATGCATTATTAATGGTTTCATATGAATTATACCTAATATATAATGTCTTCTGATTAGAAAAATGTATTTTTAATTTTTTATTTAAATCAAGTTCAAAAATGATTTACCAGTCAGCTGTTAATAACATTTAGAAACAGAAACCATTCTGTTTTAGATGTCATTCATGTTTATTAATGTGATGTGATGCACTGTGACTTCTCCTTAAATAGTGTCAAAAATCTCCTAGCAACTATGCCCAAAAAAACTTGTTAGCTACTTTACCATCCCTTTTCATTCCCCACCCTAAATTTTCCCATAATCTGCTCCATCCCATTTCCACAACATAATCTTTGTCAACTCTATAGTCCTTATATCTAAATCCCCCTTATCTTTTGCCAAACCCAGCATAAAAACCAATAACCTACTTTCTGTATAATGACTTTGTTCATATTTATTCTTCCATAACTTCATTATTTGTACCCTTTCTGCTTTTGAGCATTTACATTCAGTTAACAAATGCCTAATATTTTCTATGACATTTTTACACAATTTGCAGACTAAATCACCCATATTTTTTCATTTACATGTAAATTCTCTCGTTGCTAAAAATCCCATTCAAGCTTTAAATAATAAACTACTTTCTCTGCTATTATAATAAATTAATTCACACCCAATGTTCTATTTACTTATATATATATATTTATCATAATGATCGAAATGCAAGTGAAGATCGAATCTAACCGCAAACTACGATATCTGCTCTACAAGGTGCCATCTAGGCATTTAAACCTAGAAAAATTTATAGAGTAGGCAGATACGCGCTGTTAAGATTCCACTTTATTTAAATATTCCGATCGTTAGCCCATGTCACTAGCTCAGTGGAGACACAGAGATAAAAATCTATATCTTAATTTATATCTTAAATATCAATAAATAAAAGCCACTGCCAGAAATTAACACATAAAAATATTTATTTACGCACATATAAAATAACATTTAAATTTTGAGGAATAAGTTTAACATTTTAGATTTTTATATTAACTTTTAATTTTACATTTAACTAAGTTTCAATGAGTTTAATATTTTATTTAGATAGTCAAGTATGAATAGACTACATAGATCTGCATTTGAAAAGAAAATATTCTTCCGTGATTTAACCTTAGGCAACAAATTTCGCAACCAAACTGGCACCAATCCATCTGATACATTCATGTATTCAATGTAGCATGATACGACAACACAAAATACTATACTGTCAGGAATGTACATCTGAACAATAAGTAGAAATAGGGAAGATATTGACTCTCCAACAGGAATGTTACATCTGTTGGCAAGTAGAACAATAAACAAAAAACTCCATAGGAATGGACTGCGGTCTTCTGCTGACTTACAAACCCATCCATAGGCAAACAGAAGGTGTGTGGCGTATATATGCAATCCTGCCCGAAGCAGATCTCATACTACATCTACTAATTACACAAATATATCCAATCCATTGAGCCAATTCAACTACGAAATGAATAACCTAAGATTACCCTCCCTCAATATAACTTTACAAAACTATATAGCCATTCACGCCCGACTTAAATTTAACATTTAGATATGTTCGCACAAATGCAATAATAAAATTTGTTTTAAAATGTTGAGTACAGATCAGCTGCACAGATTCCATGGTCAAAAACATTACAAATTCAACACAACCGATCAAAATACAAAGTCATCGATAAACGTCACTTGCATAGGGAATATACAAATCCCATTAGCATTCATCGTAAGATGCTTGCAGTGATATCATTGACATATTCTAATCGAATGTGAAAACCACAACATTATCAACCGCTAACGAATCTATGCAATGTCTATACCCAACCTTAAATTCCCTCATTTAAAATTTAAACAACAAATAATTTATACAATAAGAGAAAAAAAAATGGAAATGATTTTTATCAATCAGAAAACATAAAATTAAACATTATTAATTTGATTTAAAAACTTACAAAAGTCAGATAAGAGTCCGTTTTAACATTTAAGTTGGCTTGTTTATCAATTTATAAAACTTGACGAAAGTTCTTAATTGATTTTAATAATTGTTCATTTCATATAGCTTATGGTAGAAGAGTCCAGGTTCCTGTTTTTAATTCCCGCGATGCCTCCATTGGAAGATAATGTTCTGGAGATGGCAATAGCTGGTTCAAGGTATCGCAGTCTTTTTTTTTTTTTTAAATAGAGAGTGGTATGTGTGTCCTACCACAACTCTCAAACACACCATGCTGAAACTCAATATTTCTCTTTTTATAGTAAATCTCCAGATTGACTGAACAAAGACGTCACTAATCCAAATTTTCATTCAGGTCTGGGCTGAGGCTTGGTGCTTCCATTGGTCAAGCTAAAATCTCTTTATTCTCTTATCTAATTTACTCTCTGACTTTTTAATTAGACAGCTTTTGGATAATTAATAAACAATCATTTCCATTTACAGATTACAGGAATTAATTAATACCTGTTTTTATTTTTACTTACATTATTTCTTTTTTAAACTATTTTTATATTTAAATCTTTTTTTATAAAAAAAAATGCATTCAAATACCTTTTTTTATTTATTAAAAAAAAATATTTTTAAAGTTTAGCATCTGTGCGAATATATATACGTTTAACAAACATTTTAATTTTAGCGTTTAGTTTTTTTTTTACTTTTATTTGCGAACTTTTAAGTTTTTATTTTAAATTAATGTAACGACATATTTATATATTGTTACATATCAGTAAACTTCCTCAAAAAACAAAAACATTAAAAAAAAAAAGAATTTACTTAGTGTTAGTAATTACGTTACACAAATTGATTATATATGATCAAAAAGACAAAACTTTTTTTTTACAAGACAAAACAGTAATTACACACAAATATAAAGATTAAAAAAAATGTTGACTGTTGATTCCCTATTACCAGCTAAATTTCTGCCCCCTCCCTTCCAAGTTTCATTTCTCCTACCTTTAACTATTACTTAGGCAAGTTGAACGATTAGATTTTAATTTAACAAGACTTTTTTTAAAAAAAATTATGATTTATATTTATTATTACGTTTTATTCCTCGCATTTATATTTACATATGCACAATTTTTCTTACTGGCAGCACTTTTAAGACAAAATTTCAAACTGTAACTCCACGTCAATACAACAAATATATTTATACAATTTCAGAAAAAAATTTACAGGCATGATTCACTTTTAAAATTCTCAGGGCACTCGTGTTTATTAAAGATCGGCCCAAGTTGGGTAGCCAGTTATAACGATCGAAATGCAAGTGAAGATCGCAAACTACGATATCTGCTCTACAAGGCGCCATCTAGGCATTTAAACCTAGAAAAATTTATAGAGTAGGCAGATATGCGCTGTTAAGATTCCACTTTATTTAAATATTCTGATCGTTAGCCCATGTCACTAGCTCAGCGGAGACGCAGAGATAAAAATCTATATCTTAATTTATGTCTTAAATATCAATAAATAAAAGCCACTGCCAGAAATTAACACATAAAAATATTTATTTACGCACATATAAAATAACATTTAAATTTTGAGGAATAAGTTTAACATTTTAGATTTTTATATTAACTTTTAATTTTACATTTAACTAAGTTTTAATGAGTTTAATATTTTATTTAGATAGTCAAGTATAAATAGACTACATAGATCTGCATTTGAAAAGAAAATATTCTTCCCTGATTTAACCTTAGGCAACAAATTTCGCAACCAATCTGGTGCCAATCCATCTGATACATTCATGTATTCAATGTAGCATGATACGACAACACAAAATACTATACTGTCAGGAATGTACATCTTAACAATAAGTAGAAATAGAGAAGACATTGACTCTCCACCAACAGGAATGTTACATCTGTTGGCAAGTAGAACAATAAACAAAAAACTCCATAGGAATGGACTGCGGTCTTCTGCCGACATACAAACCCATCCATAGGCAAACAGAAGGTGTGTGGCGTATATATGCAATCCTGCCCGAAGCAGATCTCATACTACATCTACTAATTACACAAATATATCCAATCCATTGAGCCAATTCAACTACGAAACGAATAACCTAAGATTACTTTCCCTTAATATAACTTTACAAAACTATATAGCCATTCACGCCCGACTTAAATTTAACATTTAGATACGTTCGCACAAATGCATTTTATAAAATTTGTTTCAAAATGTTGAGTACAGATCAGCTGCACAGATTCCACGGTCAACAACATTCCAAATTCAACACAACCAATCAAAATACAAAGTCATCGATAAACGTCACTTGCATAGGGAATATACTGTACCGAGACAAAGTCGGTACAGGTATATACGCACACACACGAGCAATGTAAACACTCTATATTTTTTTCTTCTTTCACTTTCAACTTGTGATAAAAAATAAATGTAGTTTTCTTTCAATGCGTCATAAGATAGCTTGTAAAAATAAAATGTTAATATTTCTGATTAAATAGTTTAAGGCTTTCATATAATCTACTATAATAATATTCTCTAAAAAAATAAAATATAAAGTATTACTAATATGCCATTTTAAATCTCAATAAGTGATTTCTACTTGTATATGCCGCAGGGGTAATTAAAAAAGGTTTATTTTAAATTATAACTGTAGTGAAAGTTAAAAGCTTATAGAAATGATTTTGAGACAGATTAAATGCTCGACTTTTAAACTAATGTAAGTTAAATTGTTCTCTTAAAACACGCACACATGTATGCATAAAAGGTGTGAATAAGTATGAATTTTTTCTAACTGAGATTGCAATGTGAGATTGCATAAACCTAAGATTGCCTCAAGCATATGGATTGAGTGGACATTACGTAGGACACGGACCCCAACGACAACTCAAAGAATATTGAGCTCTGGGTGGAGATTCGATCCTCAGATAATAACCAACCCATATAAATATGAATCTAAATCTAAAAATAAAAAAATGAAAAAAAAAGAGAAGAAAGGAGGCTTTTTCTTTTTTTACACTCCTAGAACTGTTCTTTTTTTTTCTTTTGCTATCCGGTTTATCCAATATGATCACTGTGAAATTAACATTTAGAGCGTCGATCGTCATGATGGGCTAGGAAACCCTTCAGTGATTGACCAACGCTCCGCCGCCAGAACATCTCCACAGCTATGAATGATCAACAACAGTACCGTCTGAACATAGTGCTCCAATCAGTCTAAGGACGTTGTTCCGTTTAATATACAAGAATCGTCCAAACATACTATGCTGAACTTATGTGAAATGAATAACCATGTATTATGGAAACATCATCTATCAGGTTCGAACCCTCACCAAATTAGAAGCAGCAGAAGACTAAACAAAATCCTAGGTAAACATTTTTTTTTATAATGCTTCCATTCATTCTTTACGTAAACTTAAAAGGCAATCTCATAATTAATTAAATTCGACTTTTGTAAATCAAATATAAAATGATCCGTAATTCCTCATATTTAAATCTTAGGACTTTTCCAGTTATGAACTTTGATCCTAATTATTATTTCCTTTCGCAGATAAACTATAACACACACCTAATTTCAAAATGTAAAAAGAGGAAATATATTTTATCAACCATGTTTATTATGTATAATATGTTCTTTTCTGTGCAAGTGCGAGAATGCGTGTATGTGCGTGCAAATAAAGCTATTAATCAATGTTTCATTTTTTTTATAATCAATAATTTTTTTTTTTTTAATTTAAACAAGTCGAGCATTCCTCAAATCATTTTTTATAATTAAATATATTTTTTTTTTGAAATTATTATTAAAATTAGCATTTATTTATGCAATTAATTATTTTACTTTTAAATTTGTCTTTCTTATATATTTTTTTTGTTTTTTTTTATTTCTTTTAAATTTTATTCATAAACTTCGTGCCGTAAGTCACGATGTTTATTTATTATGTAGTTAACATAGGTTTAAGAGTTGGGAGGGCCTATTATTAATAAATATAAGTTAATGTCAATAGAGCTAGTATAAATAATTCTATTGGACTGTATGATAAAAGGGGGGATGATATTATAAGCGTCTAATTGTTTATTCTAATGATGCCTCAACCGAACATTCGTATTAGTTATAAATAACCAATGATCCCGTCCAATGCTTGGACCGATCTGTTAATAAACCGATCTTCTTATCCATTGGTTAATATTGTGTCATTTGCCAGAATAATAATCTTGAAGGCAATTTCATCGTGACCCTGAGTGTCCCCTATTGGTCCATGCTGGGAGTTCGAGCTTATGGGCAGGGATTAGACTTCAAAATCGTTTTGATATGACGTAAGGTGATGCGAGAAATTAAATTGTGAATCAAATCATCGTATCTGGCGCCCTCTTGTGTTGATAATGAGCAACTATTGATATAAGAAAAATAAATAAATCTTTACGCTGTATCATGTTTGTTTTGGAGCTCACAATCCCTTTTAGGAACGGTTTAATAGGGAGCCGGTGTAAGGGGATAAAAAGGGGCCGGTAGAATACAAATCCCATTAGCATTCATCGTAAGGTGCTTGCAGTGATATCGTTGACATATATTCTAATCGAATGTGAAAACCACAACATTATCAACCGCTAACGAATCTATGCAACGTCTATACCCAACCTTAAATTCCCTCATTTAAAATTTAAACAACAAATAATTATACAATAAGAGAAAAAAAAAAATGGAAATGATTTTTATCAATCGGAAAACATATAAAATTAAACATTATTAATTTGATTTAAAAACTTACAAAAGTCAGATAAGAGTCCGTTTTAACATTTAAGTTGGCTTGTTTATCAATTTATAAAACTTGACGAAAGTTCTTAATTGATTTTAATAATTGTTCATTTCATATAGCTTATGGTAGAAGAGTCCAGGTTCCTGTTTTTAATTCCCGTGACGCCTCCATTGGAAGATAATGTTCTGGAGATGGCAATAGCTGGTTCAAGGTATCACAGTCTTTTCCTTTTTCTTTTTTAAATAGAGAGTGTGGTATGTGTGTCCTACCACAACTCTCAAACACACCACGCTGGAACTCAATATTTCTCTTTTTATAGTAAATCTCCAGATTGACTGAACAAAGACGTCACTAATCCAAATTTTCGTTCGGGTCCGGGCTGAGGCTTGGTGCTTCCATTGATCAAGCTAAAATCTCTTTATTCTCTTATCTAATTTACTCTCTGACTTTTTAATTAGACAGCTTTTGGATAATTAATAAACAATCATTTCCATTTACAGATTACAGGAATTAATTAATACCTGTTTTTATTTTTACTTACGTTATTTCTTTTTTAAACTATTTTTATATTTAAATCTTTTTTTATAAAAAAAATACATTCAAATACCTTTTTTTATTTATTAAAAAAAAATATTTTTAAAGTTTAGCATCTGTGCGAATATATATATACGTTTAACAAACATTTTAATTTTAGCGTTTAGTTTTTTTTTACTTTTATTTGCGAACTTTTAAGTTTTTATTTTAAATTAATGTAACGATATATTTATATATCGTTACAATATATATATTTAAACTCTTTTTACTCTCCATACTAGTTCTCCATC